>VZRR01005154.1:0-204470 GCA_013398015.1 Oreocharis arfaki | reverse complement strand
CCCCTGCCCCAGCCCCGCACACAGCCTGCCCCAGCCCGGCACACAGCCTGCCCCAGCCCGGCACACAGCCTGCCCCTGCCCCAGCCTCAGCCTGTCCCAGCACATGCAGCCTGCCCCAGCCCCGCACAGCCCGCCCCAGCCGCAGCCTGCCCCAGCCCCAGCCTGCCCCGGCACCCCCCCGTCTGGCCGGAGTTTACCCAGCACGGAGGGGCTGCACCGGGCCGCTTCAGAAAGCAAAGAAGAAATAGTTGGAGACGCTCGGGAATGCGTGTTTTAGAGTAATCAAGGCTGCCGAAAACCTTTTCCTCCTCTGCTCTATGCTGCCCAGCTGTTGACTCATCTCTGGAGATGATGCCCTCACTACTTTTCTAAAAATCATAGCCCCATTTGCCAAGAAAAAGTCCGTTTATGGAAGGGTTGTCTGGATCTCCAAAACCGCACGGTACAACGAGCACTGGAACAAGCAAAGCCCTTGGGATGAAAAAACTCAACAACACCTAGCAGCAGTCACTCAGCAGTAAACAAAACCCAAGAGTCCCTAACATTAATGCTACCAAGAACTGGTCAGAGCCTGGAAGAGGGAAAGGGGATGAAGAGGTTCTCTGTTATTCAGGTTCCTTGCCATGAAGTCTTCTTTTTTGTTGTTGGTTTTTCTCAACAGGCAGAGGGGCATGTGTTTTCATTCTGCCCTCACATATCAACCACTGAGTTTGCTGAAGATGCTATTTCTTTGATTAATCATATGGGAACAGAACACTGCCATTTTTTATCAGCAGGTGGGCAGCAAATCTGAGTGAAAATATACTCAAAAAACCCTCCTAGTCAAATATTTTTTCATTATATTTTAAAATACCATTATTTTGGATTAATAAACACCTACTGTGTGTTGACTTCTAAGAATCATGGGAAATGAGTGATTTCTAAGAATCACAGCTCAGGAATGGCGCTGCCACCTCCATGCCCCTTCCCATGAGACCAGTGTCAAGCTGGGGCCTGGCAGCTGACAGCACTGTTGGAGTGGCTGCAAGCCCCAGGCAGAAGGGGCTCAACCCCCATCCCAACCCATGGGGGATCCTGACCTCCTCAAATGCCATCTGGACATCTAGCTGCGGTGACATTATTGTCTGTGTCCTGTTCTCCAGCCTTGAGGCCAACAATATGTCACTACATGCCACGGTGCAATGGAGCTCTCCTCCCCCTTCACAGATGCCAACCAGGGCAGGGCCAAGAGGTGGCACTGCCTGAGACCCACCTCTTCACAAAGGACAGGGCAGATGTAGCCACCTGAACGTTAGAGAGGGAAGGACAGCTCTTATTCACAACTATTCATTAAAATTTTGCTCCACGCAAACCCCTTTAGGGCAGAGTTTTACTGCAATGCAATCTGTTCTCATTACACCTTATGAATTTTATTCCTCATCGATGTGGGACTTGTGCAGTGCCATAAAATGGAGAAATATAATTTCTAGAAATTTAAAATGAATGCTGTGGACTGGAAGCCTCCATTACCTGTTATTACCATTAACAGCACGTGCAAGTGCTGTACGTGCTGCTTTTTGCTCCAGGTATGGCTGCATGTTCTTCTCTGAAACTCTAAGCAGAGACTTCAAGCTCAAGATCAAAGACATGGCACCACTACCATCCATAATCCCAAATGGGGCTGGGCACTGGCAGCCTGGCAGTAGGACTGACCAGTCTCCTCTCTGCCTTGCTGTACAGAGAAGAGGCAGGATTGCTTCACAGGCGTGAGCAGAGAGAGCTCNCTAGCTGCGGTGACATTATTGTCTGTGTCCTGTTCTCCAGCCTTGAGGCCAACAATATGTCACTACATGCCACGGTGCAATGGAGCTCTCCTCCCCCTTCACAGATGCCAACCAGGGCAGGGCCAAGAGGTGGCACTGCCTGAGACCCACCTCTTCACAAAGGACAGGGCAGATGTAGCCACCTGAACGTTAGAGAGGGAAGGACAGCTCTTATTCACAACTATTCATTAAAATTTTGCTCCACGCAAACCCCTTTAGGGCAGAGTTTTACTGCAATGCAATCTGTTCTCATTACACCTTATGAATTTTATTCCTCATCGATGTGGGACTTGTGCAGTGCCATAAAACGGAGAAATATAATTTCTAGAAATTTAAAATGAATGCTGTGGACTGGAAGCCTCCATTACCTGTTATTACCATTAACAGCACGTGCAAGTGCTGTACGTGCTGCTTTTTGCTCCAGGTATGGCTGCATGTTCTTCTCTGAAACTCTAAGCAGAGACTTCAAGCTCAAGACCAAAGACATGGCACCACTACCATCCATAATCCCAAATGGGGCTGGGCACTGGCAGCCTGGCAGTAGGACTGACCAGTCTCCTCTCTGCCTTGCTGTGCAGAGAAGAGGCAGGATTGCTTCATAGGCGTGAGCAGAGAGAGCTTGAACAGCGGGGAAGAGATGGTTCCCATTCCTACCCCAGCTTGCCAAGCCAGTGTGTCAGTCACTCTGCTGCTATCTTTTCAGGAATAAATATCCCAGAGAGCCCCAAATGTCAATGACAGGCATAGTGTTTATCCAAAGAGACATTACCTCTGTGCAGGGAAATTCTTATTTGATTAATCTACAGTTCTTTGATCTAATTCTATTTATAAAATGCTATTGCTAATGTAAAGCAAGTATTAACATTTCATACCACTCTGCTTAAATATTCAAAAGGATTTCTTCTTCTGTTGGAAAATGCATTGACTTTTTCAGCTAATGGGATTCTGCATTCTTCCTAGGAAGTAGGAAGCAGTTTAGGAGGAATGTAATGCTTCAAAAGCCAGTCCAAAGAAAGAGAAACCAAGGCAAGAGCCTTCGTAAGGTGCATATACTAGTGAACAAGTCCTTTAAGGGCTCAACAAGCCCAGTTATATGCTTGTAACAGAGAGCAAAGTACCAGCCTCAGTGCCCCTGCGGCTGCCCGTTCTTCCCAGGTCCCCACTGGAGGGTAAGGCAACAGGGCAGAGCTGCCCTGCCAGCTTCCCCAGCAGCTCATCTCAGAGGTCACAAAGGACAGAATAAGAAGCCTCTGTTGCAGGGTGATGACTCTCCTTTCCTCCCAGACACGAGGGTCCAAACACAACTTCAGAGCCGGAGGGTTGCCCCAGGCTCGGAGCTGACGAGCGCTGCCTGTGCCGAGGCTGAATTCTTTGGCTTCAGTCCAGTGCTTGCATAGTAGTCAAATAAAACAAGAAACAACAAGAATTAGCTGGTCTCGCGGTGCGTGTTTGAAAGCTCCTGTGCTTGAAGTTGTGCATGGCGAAGGAAAGAAGTAGTCCTCATTGCATACTTTTAAAATGACTGTATCCTTGCTTGGTGACTACCTTGACACTCACTGTTTATTTTCAAAAATGTGTCACTCAAGTGAGGAAACCCCTTTGGCCATCAACCTCTCACACAAGAAGTACTACAGAAGTCTAAGTTGTTATATAATAGCACTAATTAATATTTCAGTCTAAAATATTTCTGCAGACTGTTTCTGGAATAGTTAACAGAGCAACACTGAACTTCATGCTAATCCATCTCATAAAAGCACTTCAAAATAAAAGCTTCTTCATGGATTTTACAAGGACTGTGGGGGAGCTCTAGCACACACCTCAAATTGCTGCCAGTCTTGACAAAAGCACAGTCCCATGAAATGAAAACCCAATCTCATGTTCCCATGTTGTGACTGATCCACGCAGGAAAGGAGATTCCTTCATAAAACTGTATCTGGAATGAGTGTTTTTTTAAAAAACCCAAATCAGAAATATCCATGCTGATTTCTATAATGTAATAACTACATGTCACATCTAACATGACAATCAGTCACTTGATGGATGCTGAAATACTCTGGGATACCAGGAATCTTTAGTTAAAGGCTTATTCATACAGCACAGCGCTTCTGACGACTGCATGGACTTAGTGTAACCGGCAAAGTCAACTCAAGGAGTCATACTCTTCTCTGTGTGCATTCACAGGCAGAACTGCAACACTTAATCTCCGTTAATTGATTTTTATGTCCCTTTGCCACCTTTTCTCCCTGAAATGGCATTTGGTGTGAGAAAGAAAGAGTAAACTCTTGGCAGGAAAAATCGCCCCAGGGCTGCCTGTAGATACTGCAGTATCTCGGCAGTACTTGAGACCTGCTTCCATTTTACTGTGAGCGAACTGCTGACATCAGCTGGAGAGAACAACGCAATGTACTTCAGAAGTGCTAAAACACACCTGATAGCAAACTATCTGCTTATGACTGGCTTTTCTGGGCAAAACAAGTGTGAGTTTCTACACACCACCTTGGCCTTAGTGTATTACTCATGAGGCAGTGCTACAGTAGGGTCGTTGAGGATAAATTGAGATGAACAGCACTTGCCCACTTGTATTCCTATAAATATAAATACATATATAACAGGAGTGCTGATTTACTTCTTAGAATGCATGCCTCCCAGTGGACTGTGGGATAGGTCTGTGATATTGTACCTGGCATGGAGTTCTTCAGGCTTGGATTGAACCCGCTGTTCTCACACAGTAATCAGCCACTTGATCTTCTTGAAGTGACCCATTTCCCTCTTATTGTTAGTTGCACTTATCTCGTTATTTCACATCTAAAATTTAATGGCAACTTGACAGCGTCTCTTCATTAGTAAGCACTGGTTCTATGAGAACAAACCAGCTTCCTATCCACTAGAGGAGCACATTTGTTATTAACATTAGTGACATGTACTTAGAAGAAGCAGGAAACTCTTGTTTTCAAGTCACAGAAGAAAAAAAATCAGGCATCTGCTTTCAACTTGCTGATCTCTGGACTCCCTTCCATAATTCTGGAGGTAGAAGAATAGTTCAGTTTGCTGGATTATGGCCTAACTCCAATACCTTATGTATGCAATATATCCTGGATATTGAAGTCCTATCCACATATCCCTATCCTATCCACACAGCTTTTATTTCTTGCCTGTATCTGTCTTTACAGATGCCTGCACAGCAGCTCATGTGCTAAGTACAGGCAATTTCTCCTTTCTCAAATTCAGGAGGAGAAAAAATTCACATGCAGGGAACCCAAAGCTGTGTTTAAGATGAAGCTGTCACTTACTTCACATATTTTGAATCTGATCTCTGGGACCAGGACTTCCAAAAGCAGAAGTTCATTGCCTGCTGTTTAGGAAAAATGTTTTATTTTTGAACAGAGACATTTGTTTGAGAGTTGTTTGCTGGGATTACTACAGGCTGCAAACTCTTTCATACAGGCCATGAAACAGCAGGGACTCTAGAGCAGCCACAAATGCTTCCCTCTGGCTCAGCAGCACTTTGACTTTCTTCCTGAGGCCGTGCTGGGGCGCTGAGGCTCTGCAGCTCATCTGGGGCTGCCAGGAATCAGACTGGGGCAAAAGGAAAATAGTTTATGTGAGATTTCTGCATTGCTAGGAAGTGAGATGGAAACGGAATTACAACAGAGGATTGTTTCACTGGAGAGCCCGACACTGATGTGCTCTGGAGGAAAGTCAGCTGCCGTGTCAACTGTGTGATAGTGAGTTTTAAAAATGAACACTGCTACGCAGGGCTTCTTAATGCATGAGAGACAGGCTTACACACACCCTTGAAGACAAACTTCAACCTGGGAGATGATGCTTCTGAACACTACATTATACCCTTTTCTTCTGTTCCAGTGTTCCCATTCCAGCATTAGAGGACTATCCATTTGCATTTTAAGACCCACGTGTTCAGTGGATAGTACTGCTACATAAAGCACCTCCTGATTACAAGAACATCAGAGGCCTGGCCACAGCACAGAAGCAGAGGATTAGAAATTTATGTGCAGGAGTACAACAGTAGTACGTTTTAGGGAACAAAAGGATGGCAGGGAGGCGACTGACCCACCAGCCAACCAGGCAAACTTACTTAATCCAGGAAATAAGGATACATGCAAAAAGCCAGGAGGATGAGGGTCATGGCAAGAAAGTATGATTCATCTCATCAGTTCTCCTGTGGAGGAGCTCAGGGGTGTTAAATAAGGAAAATGAATAGTAACTGATTTGAAAAAGGCTCCTTCAAGATCCTCTAGCAAACAATCATAAAGAACCTCAGCTATCACAGATAAAAAGGAAAAAGCCACTTGTGGTTTAATGGCATCTTAGAGAAAATGGAAAAAAAAGTAGTAATAAATAATCTATGTTCACAATGGGATTAGGCTCCCAGAGAACTCACACAGACATCAGCGATGGAACCTGTTTTGTCCACTATCCATACATGATTTTTATAACGGGACTGAGTAATGAGTTGGTGAATAATAGTGACGATACCAAATTAGTCTGTCAGTCAAAAGAGAAATTGGTTGTAAACACTGAAGGTTCCTACAATATTAATCGATTGAGAAGGCCTTAAAACTGTAGCTTTTGAGGGCTGATAAATGTACAGGATAAAAAACACCCTAAAGATACCCAGTGCACAGTGATGAGATTTAATGGAACTGTTACCACTGAAGAAACAGATCTTGGATAGGTTTATGAAAATCCAGTACAAGTGCTCAGTGGGAACAAAAAAAAGCAAAGAGGATTTTGAAACTTTTTGGAAAAGTAACTGAGTGCAAACCAACAAACATGGTTATGCTATTACAAAGGTCTGCCCACCATTTGGTAATTATGAGGTCTTTTTTTGCAGTGGATAAAGTTGGGAACAGTAAGTAAGGGTAGGTTCAAAATGAATGAACATAAATAGTTCTTCATAAATGCATAGCTGACCCCTGGAAGTCATTGTTAGAGGATACTATGGTTGCCAGAAGTTAGCAGAGTTAAAAAAAGGATTAAAGCCCTGGAAGAAAAATTCAGCAAGAGCCATTAAGCACAAAATTCCAGGTCATGGCTCAGGACGTCCTTGAACCATGCAAATGCAGGTATGATATAGAACATGAACACAATCACTATATGCCTATCCCAGCACTATATTTTTCCCCAAAAAGCTGCATCTGCCCACTGGCCAACACATGATACTGGGCTGGTCTGACCTGGAGTGGCCACCCCACTGGGGCTGTTCTGAGTGGGAGTGGCCACTCTGTATTCTTACCTGAGCTAACCAAACTGTACCCACCCCATGGCCTATGTAAATGTGGGATCCTAACAGCACTGCTAGTGCATAAATGCATCAAAATAACGGCTCCTGTGGTCTGTGGCTGGAGCCTGCAGAATGACAGTATTCCCCTGGGCACGGCCTCTCCGTGCCCTCCTGTCACATCTGCTGGTGAAGTGTAAGCTGCCGGTCTGTTGGCCACAATGTCGGGCCCAGAGGATGTGACCTCTCTGTCCCTTCTGCTCTCCCAGGGGCTTAGAAGGGACCAGGAGCTCCTGGATGGTTAGTAAAATCATTGGAAGGTGTCAGTTATTTCATCCAGTGCCTGACTGCTAATTTAGGCATTATGGTCTCACTCCTGTTCAGTTTTTAAACATTTTTTCTCAAACCACACCAGCATACGAATAGAGACTCCACTGGCCTTAGCTGAACTCTTCACAAACCAGGAATAGCCAGCATCCCACACTGTGTAAAGTCTCTAAAGACAGTGGTTCTCAACAGTAAATTAAGGAAAAAACCCAACAGTTTGGGTAATAAATAGAGCTCAAAAGAGAGGAAGACATTTCATGTGGCTAAAGTACTTGGAGAGTATTATGACAGAAATGAGCTAAAAGTAGTTTCCATACCTTTAGTGCAACTCCATCTGCTGAATCTATACCCAGGTTCCTAAAACTAAACCCACAGGAACTCTGTAAATGTATTAAAGGAGTGGTGGGCTTACACACATCCTGATCTCACAATCTCACTAGCAAAGTGTTTGGATAACACACTGATACCATAAGAAAATGTTTAGATAAACTTAGTTTCTTATAGTTATCCAAATACATTGTAAATCCCCACACAGTCCTACTGCTGGTGTCCCTCAGCCACAGACAAACATTCCTATCTCAGCTGAAGGTTCATGCTTTGCAGACTTCAGGTGAGGGCTTTGCTATTTATTTTCTTTTCAACAGGACTCCAGTACCACTGTGATGAAATGGGCAAGAGATAAAATATTCAGGTTTTGACAGAAGTTTTTTTCCCTCTCTTTCTGTGCTAGAGAACCAATGCCGAAGTTAGATTTCGTAAAAATTTTTAAAAAGCAACAAGACAGGACAGAATAGTTCTTGGCAACACTATTTCAAATAGAGCAGCAGGGGACTGGTAAATGGGAACATGAAATTCTCCAGGCTCCTTGAAATCAATGAATACTTGTTGCATGATTTCAGTCTCTGGCCCAGCGAGGCAGCCCCACACTATGGTTAGGGCACAGGACTAACTGGCAGTGACTTGCTGGAAGACTTCAGGGAAGTTGTATAACCTGTCTTTGTACACCAGTTTCCTGACTGATAACAGCAATCTTTGCCTTTTAAAATTATTTTGGTACCCATATGTAAAAAAAAAGGAAATACAATTTTGTAGGAAGATTTATTTTCCTCACAAGCAGTATCAGTCCACTAGAGGCAGGCTAAAATCTACTGTAAGGGCAAGAGCCAGGGAGAAAATAAATACCTTTTAAAATGGTCCTACACCTGTAGTGGATTCCTTCAGATGAGACACTTATTGCCTAAACTTGCAGAATGCCAGAGATTTCCCAATGTGTTATTGAATGCATGTTATCGGATCTTATAAATTCTGCGTAACAAGGATGTAGGGTGTACACATGGCTCTGCAGAGCAACGTGCACTAACCAATAAGCTGAGTCTGGACTCCAGGGCTGGACTAGAGCCTAGCATGCAGGGAAGTACTCTGTAGGATGCAAATAAAGCACTTTGTCCACTGACAGCTGGAATATCTTGTTTTTTATTCTACAGTCCGCAAGCCATCACCACCAGGACATCCACTAGGTACAGCAAAGCCATCCCTTTGCTGGTAACTCTTCCCGGAGACCTGGGAAAGCTGTGGCTTTGGCTGATGCATGGGGGAAGTTTAGTTTATGGTGGGGTAGTAACTGCTTCTGGAGAGGGATGTCCTCTGCAGAGGGCAGTGACCTGTTCTGCCTCTGCCTCTCCCATCTCCCTGAGGAAGCAAACAGAATTAAGCCTTGTGGCAGCCAGTGCCCCTGGAGCAGGGCAGTTCTGTGCTGTTGCTGCAAGGGTGAGTGGAGCACTGAATACAGCACAGAGCTGAGGTCTGTCCCCATGGCATCCAGGTATTTGCCTGTCCATGCCCTGCAGAACAGGGTGCACACAACATTGTCTTCCCTCCCCCAGGTCACCAGAACCAGAACAAAGGCTCCGTACAGAAAACAGTATGGATGAGCAGTGAACCTGGTCACTGTCCCAGCTCTAAGGCTGAGCCACCACCTCACAGCAGTGTGACAAACACACCTGCACACTTACCTGGCTGCACAATATGAGCCATACAGGTGTCTGATTAGCAACCTCACAAATAAAGAAGCTGGGAGAATATCAGACATGCATGTATCACTCATTCCGCACCCAAAGAGAGAATTTAGCATAATCCACATCAAATGTTCTGTATAGTACATTAGTTGCCCTATATGTCTGGAGCAGAATGCATGATGCCTACAGCTTTTAATCCCAAATCATTTCTTTCTCCATATCATAAAATTTAGGCGTATGTTACACATATAAAATTTTTTAATTTAGAAAAAAAAAGCGCAAACAAACCCCCACGATAATCCCTGTCAGAACTTCCACAATAAACCAGTAGTGGGACAATTTACAATATAGATATTTATGAACTGGGCAAATCCCTGGACAGGATTTTCTGTCTTCTAGCAACCAAACAGCAGGAGCAACAGAGAGGAAAGGGCTTCCCATAGCTCCCTTTCCAGTCACCACGCTGCTCCTTCTGAAAAAGGGCAGGCAGCCTGCTGCTCTCCTTCCCCATAGGAGAATTCTTTGGAGAATTCTTTCAGTGTGCAGAAAGGGCCAGAGAAAGCCTAGAACCTGCAGCAATGCAGGCAAGGTGAATTATTTTCCAGCAGACATTTCTTCCTTCTCCTCCAGTCCGCAATACAGGTGTACTTCCCTTCTCTGCTCTCTAGCTCACACACTCCCTTGCACACCCTCCTCCAGCAGCCACTTACCAAGACTCTTCCTCTGCTGATTCCCCCTCTGCTCGAAATAGGCACACCAAGAGAGTTGGTTGATAAGTTCCATTCCAGCTGTGAATTTCTTTTTACTCTCTCAATTACAGAGTGATGAAAATACTGCTGTCTGCCCTCATGTTTATCCTGGCATCCTGTCACATCCTTCTCACAGGCTTTCTCCCTGTCCCACAGTCTGAATATACAGCTCTGTTTCAAATCAACCTCACAGTGTTCCTCATTTGTTGTTGTCTACTTAAGGTGTTGCTCCATGTTTATGGAATGTAGTTTTACTGGAAAAATTCCTTGGCCAAAACCTTCAAAAGGAACTACTCATCTTGGGTCTATTTTCCATGACACTTGAAAAGCTCTGACTTTCTGGGAAGGTTGGTTTCCTCAGTCTGGACACAAGACCTCTTTGAAGTATCTCAAGTTGGGCAACAAAATATTGCTAAACTGAAATTGCACCTGACCTGTGAAGAAGGCTGGTCCTGTTTGCCAATTTTTTTTGCCTCTTGTTCAATCAGGTTTGACAGACAAGTGCTGTTCTTAGCTATAAGGACATGAAATTAAGGCAAAACTGGGTCCTGAAAGAAGTCTCCAGACTGTGCCGCTGTGAAGATCTTTTACTCCAAGCCAGAATTCGTTGTGTATCCTGTAAGTGCTCAGGATTTGCGCGTAAGTAGCTGAGACCAGCTACATACTTTAGACAAGTACTTTAAAGCTGAAATTGGCTTTAAAGTACTTTGTATGTACTCTCTTCTTGGATTGCAAAAGAATGAAGCAGACATTCATGTATTTCAGTCCTTTTTTTTTCTCCTTATATGTCCTAGGGAGCTTGTGACAAATAATCTACTCACTGGTTCCTAATATGTTACCAAACATAATAGGTTGGACGATAAATTAAAACCAAATGGAGTTCTGAATGTTTTGTTTTCAAACCACTAGCAAGCCTGTATTGCTTTAAAAATAAACTTTGTTCCCACTTTGCTCAGATTAGTGGCACTTCACTTTGCTCAGACTAGTGACAGGGAGGCAACTCTGACCATGACACCTGGGAATGACATGAAAATAACTTTTTAAAATAGCAATTGTGATGTGAGGGATTACAGGTCTGCAGAACATTTCAAACGGGAAACAGTCTGTGTGTCTCACAAGCTTAGGTGTAGCTCAGCTAGGAAGTGCACAGTCACATCGTAAACCTCCCGTTTACTTTGCTCCTAATTGGCAGCCCTGTTAACAACATCAGCAAAGAACTATTTACTGAAACCTGGAAGCTAAGAGGTCATACCATAAACTTGTCATGCTCTTATACTCTTTCCTAGGCATTCAGTAGCAGCTGTTGTGAAAAACAGGATACCTGAGCCCCATGGACTTTTGAGCTGACTGAGGACACAGTAAAATAAATATTCACACATCGAATGTGCCTGTAGTTTGAAAAGTGAACCTCAAAATGCACTTTAAAACATGCATTATGAATTCTGAATGGCTGTTGCCCCTATTGCTTAGCTAAGCCTGTCAGGGTTCACAAGTAAAATCACACAGCTTTTATTACAGTGAATTCAGAATGTCTTCTAAAGATGTGTAATTCACAATCTGCCTGCCCAGAAAAAACTGGAAATGAAGAAATACATTTATGCAAGGTTCAGGTACACTGGCAGGTTACTGTCAGAACATGTACCTTTAAGTGCATGTTCAAGTGCCATTGAAGTCTCAGGTGCCTCGTCAGCTCCATCTCCTGCTTTGCTTACTTGAGCAGGTACCTTAAAATGAAGCCAGAGATGCTAGAAGCAGCAATCTCAGAAATGAAACTTCTGCAGAGCTAGTGGCTCACTGATTTCCATATCAAAGGCACTTAGGTGGCAGCTGAAGAGATGGCTTTTCCCAGTCTGTCACTGCAAGCAGGTCTTTGGTGCTGTCACTTGGCTAGGATTATGGCAAGAAAGAAGCACCACTGGAGGGCAATTCATTCCCCTTGTCTCACACATCTATTTCAGGATGACAGGACTTGCTTTCAGAGGTACCTATTTCTGTCTTGACTGTAAAGGACCTGGTGTGACTAGCTCAATCCTTTTAGAAGGCATCCCCACTAGGCTCACTGCTTTCAAGTCAGGGCAGATGCTTTTCACTCAGTATGTTATTTATAACATGAATCAAGATTGTGTGGATAGAGCAAAAAATAGAGCCTGCATTCTGAAGACTAAAAGAAACCTAAGTGGAAAAGGAATGAATATTTCTTTTCTCAAGTATTTCTGTCAGTTGGTACAGCTTAGTTGACTGGGCTACTACATTCCCATTTTGGGATCCAACCTTAATCTGGAGTTCAAGTTGAAGCTATGCTCCCACAGGGCTGACAGGTACATCAGTGGCTGTGTCACCCAACTTAGGAAGCTAGGGAAATGCCAACATGGATTGTTTTCACACCTTCATTGGCAAGACTAGTTTAAGAATGCTGTCCTTGGGATAGCTTTCTTTGCCTTTACCATTTCACTAGCATGGTCTGCATAGAGAATGGCTGAAAACTGTTACGTGCTAAGAAACCCAGGGAACAATTAAATGTTAACTTTTTCCTAATGATTATTTCTCACTTACATTATTGCTGAGTGTTTCATCCCCTGCAATTGTGTGAACATGTATGTTTTAGTCAGGCATCTCCTGGCAAAACTGAGATGAGACTTCTGGTGTAAAACAATGCCCTCTGTTAAGAAGTAAGTCATCAAATAAGGGCATCTATAAATAGAAAAGGTTGTAAAAACAAATAGGGGAAAGCATCTGGTTTGCAACATCTTTGCACAATTTGCAGTAGCTAAATCTGGACTCAATTAATGACCTGTTTATTTTCCAAAATTTCAGTAAAATGCCTTGGCAAAAACTTAATCTGTCTCTGGAGAACATCTTACTTCCTTCCATATGTTGCCCGATCTGTCACAGCAATAAACTTCTTCCCAGTTTCAAGATCCCTAATGATTGCACCAACTGATGCTTCCCATAAAAGAAGAGATAACGGTTCCAGCCCTTTACAGGTCATAATTTTCTCTTAAGAGAAAGCAGCACAAAGGAGTACAAGAGCAAGTGAGTGCCCTGTGTTACAGCCTCTCTTGTGACCTAGAATCCAGAGATTTTTCAGTTCCAACCTACAATTCATCTCAGCTGTTTTATAATCCCTCTGAATTTGATAGTTTCTTTAAAATGCTGCCATGCTACGATTAATGTATATGCCTTGGCTTTGTAAACACTTGTCCTGCTGTCCTTGTTGTTTAGGGTGCCTTCCAAAGAAACAGCTTAGGCCGTTTAGTAATTACACATGTTTATGGTTTTGTATAAAACAAACCAGATGTTTTAGAGTCAATTTTATTTGGTGGTGTCTTGTCTAACCTAGATTCTGAAATGTATTTGTCCTCTATTTGAATCAGATTAGGTATAGTATGTTCTCTTTTATTATATGTTGGAAATATGGATGTTCCGGTACCTTCCTCATTCTGATGAACTCACAAATCCAACCATACTGATTCAATAGATAATCTTTTTAATAAAAAGAATATACTGTTGATTTAGAAGTTAAATATAACAAAACTGACTAGTCCACATGATTCAAACATTTAATAATTTAAATTTATACTGTACTTAAGTGCTCTTCTGAATTCAGACCATAATCAAATTATCAGTTTTGTTCTGAAACAAAAGCACTTGGAGCTGTTAGGGATATACAGAGAGTGCAAATGTAATTACCAAAATACTAATCTGCCAAGCTGATATAGAACTGTATGTTCCTGATTCTCTATGAACTAATATTTCTTTATGTTCAGGATTGATGGAGTGAGTCAAGTCAGGATGATAAAAGCCATCCTTGCACCAGAATTCAGAGTGTTTCTGCTGATTTTAGAGAAGCTCTCTTTTTTTCTTAATGTGACTGGCAGGAAAACAAATGATCCAAATCTTTAGCTGGTAATGAAGCTGTGAAAGTTTCTTCCCAGGAAAGGAAATGGGCAAGTTCCAAACACGTCACCATGTGGCAGAAATCCACGTAGAGGCTCAATGTATGTATGTTTGGTTATGCACGTTAAGGGTGATTACTGACATTTTGAATGTTGACTGCGTCTTTTTGGTTATATAATTTCCCAGTTTATTCAAAGGAAGCTGGTGGGCTCAATGCTGTCATGGGGCTTGAAAATTCTCAACTGAGAAAAGTAAGAGAAGAGATGGTAAATAAAGTAATAAATTATGCAGAAAAGAAGAAACAGTTGTCATTCTTACCTTTCTGTGATACCAGAAATACAGTGATGTTCAATAAAATTTTAAATCAAATTAATGTTTAACAATTGAAGAGAAATAATGTGTGCTACATATTGGTTTTACTTGCAAGTACATGATCTGAGTCACTAGTTATAATATTACCCAGCAGTCCACCTCCCATCATTTTTCTCTTTAACTATCAACTCCTCTATCAGCTGCCTATATTTTATAATTATTTTTCTGCTACTTTGTTTAGTGAACTGTTCTGAAGCTGAACATTTACCTTCTCTCAGATAGTGACTTCCACAAATGGAAGTGGTGCCAGCCTTAGCTGAAAATCCTCACTTCACATCTATACAGACACCCTACCCCCTATGACTGTGGGGCAGGGGCCAGGAGCAAATGATTTAACTCAGTGTAACGGAAATGAGGAGCCTTGAGCCTCCAGGACCCATGTCTAGCATGACAGCTGCTGGCTGGGGGCCCACATATAAAATAAGCCCTTAGGGAGCACTGGTGAGCAGGGTGTGGCACAGCAGTTTGCAGGAAGGGTGCTGAGGCAGTGCCAGCCCGACCAGGGAGCGATGGCATCCACCTGGCAGAAAGCCACGGCCTCGCTCAGCGCCGCACCCGGCACGGCTGGCACAGCTGCCCAGACAGCTCTGGCAGGAACACGCTGCCAGTGTGGGGTGGCAGCTGTGAGCACAGCTCTGGGAGTGTGCCCAGGTGGAGGATCTTCTCTGCTTAATGACAGGATGGGGAGATCAACAGCCCAGCTGAGGTGTATCTACACCAATGTCCACAGCATGGGCAACAAACAGGAGCAGCTGGTAGCCATTGTGCAGCAGGAAAACTATGACACAGTTGCCATCACAGAGACATGCAGGGATGACTCAACTGGAGTGCTGTGATGGGNCCCGACCAGGGAGCGATGGCATCCACCTGGCAGAAAGCCACGGCCTCGCTCAGCGCCGCACCCGGCACGGCTGGCACAGCTGCCCAGACAGCTCTGGCAGGAACACGCTGCCAGTGTGGGGTGGCAGCTGTGAGCACAGCTCTGGGAGTGTGCCCAGGTGGAGGAACTTCTCTGCTTAATGACAGGATGGGGAGATCAACAGCCCAGCTGAGGTGTATCTACACCAATGTCCACAGCATGGGCAACAAACAGGAGCAGCTGGTAGCCATTGTGCAGCAGGAAAACTATGACACAGTTGCCATCACAGAGACATGCAGGGATGACTCAACTGGAGTGCTGTGATAGGTGGCCATAGACTGTTCAGAAGAGATAGGCAAGGAAGGAGTGGTGGTGGGATAGCTTTGTAGGTTAGAGGGTGTTTTGATTATCTAGAGCTTGATGATGGTGATGACTGGGTTGAGTGTGTATAGGTAAGAATCAGGGGGAAGGCCAACAAGGCAGACATCCTAGTGGGAGTCTGCTGTAGACCACCCAAACAGGATGAAGGTAAGACAAAATATTCTGTAAGCAGCCAAGAAAAGTCTCACAATCACTAGCTCTTGTTCTCATGGGGGACTTCTGCTCACCAGACATCTGGAAACAAAAGAATCTGGCACTTGCCATTATTGAACTTCATACAGTTGGTGATTGCCCAGCCCTCTATCAAGATATCTCTGCAGGGCCTCTNTGTAGGTTAGAGGGTGTTTTGATTATCTAGAGCTTGATGATGGTGATGACTGGGTTGAGTGTGTATAGGTAAGAATCAGGGGGAAGGCCAACAAGGCAGACATCCTAGTGGGAGTCTGCTGTAGACCACCCAAACAGGATGAAGGTAAGACAAAATATTCTGTAAGCAGCCAAGAAAAGTCTCACAATCACTAGCCCTTGTTCTCATGGGGGACTTCTGCTCACCAGACATCTGGAAACAAAAGAATCTGGCACTTGCCATTATTAAACTTCATATTGTTGGTGATTGCCCAGCCCTCTATCAAGATATCTCTGCAGGGCCTCTCTGAGGAAGTCAACAGCTCCTCCCAGTTTAGCATCATCAGCAAACATAGTATACCTTCAAGTTCTGCATCCAAGCTGTTTTTGAAGACATTGAAGAACATTGGCCTCTCCATCTTTATTGGATGCAGGCAGAAACATAGTGACAAAGGATGAAGAAAAGGCTGCAGTACTTAATGCCTTCTTTGCCTCAGGTATTAAACAGTAAGACCAGTTGTTCATGGGGTACTCAGCCCCCTGAGCTGAAAGACAGGGACAGCGAGCAGAATAAAGCCCTCAGAGTCCCGGGGGAAATCGTTAGTGAGCTGCTATACCACTTAAATACACACAAGNTCTCTGAGGAAGTCAACAGCTCCTCCCAGTTTAGCATCATCAGCAAACATAGTATACCTTCAAGTTCTGCATCCAAGCTGTTTTTGAAGACATTGAAGAACATTGGCCTCTCCATCTTTATTGGATGCAGGCAGAAACATAGTGACAAAGGATGAAGAAAAGGCTGCAGTACTTAATGCCTTCTTTGTCTCAGGTATTAAACAGTAAGACCAGTTGTTCATGGGGTACTCAGCCCCCTGAGCTGAAAGACAGGGACAGCGAGCAGAATAAAGCCCTCAGAGTCCCGGGGGAAATCGTTAGTGAGCTGCTATACCACTTAAATACACACAAGTCTGTGGGACCAGATAGGATCCATCCAAAAGTACTGGCTGGTAAAAGTGCTCACTAAACCACTTTCCATCGTTTACCAGTAGCTCTAGCTAACTGGGCAGGTCCCAGTTGACTGGAGGTTAGCAAATGTGACCCACATTTACAAAAAGGGTCAGAAGGAGGATCCAGGGAACTACAGGCCTGTCAACCTGACTTCGGTGCCAGGGAAGGCCTTGGAGCAGACCATCTTGAGTGCCATCATGTGGCACATGCAGGATAACCAGGGAATCAGGCCCAGCCAGCATGCACNGGGGGAAATCGTTAGTGAGCTGCTATACCACTTAAATACACACAAGTCTGTGGGACCAGATAGGATCCATCCAAAAGTACTGGCTGGTAAAAGTGCTCACTAAACCACTTTCCATCGTTTACCAGTAGCTCTAGCTAACTGGGCAGGTCCCAGTTGACTGGAGGTTAGCAAATGTGACCCACATTTACAAAAAGGGTCAGAAGGAGGATCCAGGGAACTACAGGCCTGTCAACCTGACTTCGGTGCCAGGGAAGGCCTTGGAGCAGACCATCTTGAGTGCCATCATGTGGCACATGCAGGATAACCAGGGAATCAGGCCCAGCCAGCATGCACTTATAAAAGGCAGGTTCTGCTTGACCAGCCTGATCTCCTTCTGTGACAGGGTGGCCGACTTAGCGGATAAAGGAAAGGCTATGGATGCTGTCTACCTGGACTTTAGTAAAGCCTTTGAAACCTTTTTTCACAGCATTCTTCTTGAGACACTGGCTGCTTATGGCTTGGACAAGTGCACTCTTTGTTGGATAAAAAAATGCTGGATGTCTGACCCCAGAGAGTGGTGGAGAATGGAGTCACATCCAGTTGGCAGCTGGTCACCAGTGGTGTTCTCCGGGGCTTAGCACTGGGGCCAGTTCTGCTTAATATCTTTATTGACAATCTGGATGAGGGGATTGAGTGCACCCTCAGTCAGTCTGCAGATCAGGCCAAGTCAGGTGGGAGTGTTGATCAGCTGGAGGGCAGGAAGGCTCTGCAGAGAGATCTGGACAGGCTGGATCAAAGGGCTGAGGCGAGTTGTGTAAGATTCAGTAAAGCCAAGTGCTGGGTCCTGCACTTGGGTCACAACAACCCCAGGCAGTGCTACAGGCTGGGGGCAGTGGCTGGGAAGCTGCCTGGTGGAAAAGGACCTGGGGTGCTGGTCAACAGCAGCTGAACATGATCCAGAGGGTGGATCCAGGTGGCCAAGAAGGCCAATGGCATCCTGGCCTGCATCAGGAGTAGTGTGGCCAGCAGGACCAGGGCAGGGATTGTACCCCTGTACTTGGCACTGGTGAGGCCACACCTCAAATCCTGTGCTCAGTTCTGGGCCCCTCATTAAAAGAAGGACATTGAAGTGCTGGAGTGTGTCCAGAGAAGGGCAACGGAGCTGGGAAGGGTCTGGAGCACAAGTCCTGTGAGGAGCAGCTGAGGGGGCTGGGGGTGTCTAGCCTGGAAGAAAGGAGGCTCAGGGGGGACCTTATTGCTCTCTACAACTGCCTGAAAAGAGGGTGTAGTAAGATAGGGATTGGACTCTCAAGTGATAGGACAAGAACAAACAGCCTCAAATTGCACAAGGGGAGGTATAGATCGGATGTTAAGAAAAATTGCTTCACCAAATTACCTTGTTAGGCATTAGGCTGCCCAGGGAAGTAGTTGAGTCGCCATCCCTGGACGTATTTAAAAGGTGTTGATGTGGCACTGAGGGATGTGGCTTAGTGGTGGACTTGGCAGTGCTGGGTTAATGCTTGGACTTGATTATCTTAAAGGTCTTTTTCAGTCTAAATGATTCTATGACTTTATTTATAATTAAAAACATTTATTGAACCAAGGCAAGCTTTTAGGAGTGTTTTAAAACACTACTTACTAAATTTCAAATGACTATCATATGCATGATGAACTTATACAATATTTTAATGTTATTCATGACTTTTTAGTTTTGTGCCTTAAGAATGTTACATATTTGTTTCTGAAGTAACATTTGCAAGTTGAGATTGTAGCAAAATATTTGCTAAAAAAGAGTGTGAATAGTTCACAGGCTTGTCAGGATCCATCTGTTTGTGTCTATTAATGGGTGCATTCCCAGCTGTGGTCTTTCTAATGTAATAAATAAAAAGTTTCTTTCTTACTATAAATCCAATGGCTGAAATCTCCTTGTAAAATTGATTTATTTCAACAAAAATCTGTCCTTATGTTAAAGACACCTCTTAAAATGAGCAAGACCATGAGATGCCATTCGCATAACCTTTCACCAGTCATCTGACACATAAACGACTCAGTCTCGAATAATTTACTACAGCATTTTTCTGGATAAGCTGTGAAAGAGCATGCCACTCAGATCAGGATGAGGGGGACAGGGATGGGAAAAAAGAGGCGTATTTAGCAGAGGAATGAGAGGCACATCAAAAATAACCTAAGGGTTGGGACAAATTCTTAGGTCCTCACTCTTTAATGCAATGAATCCAACATAAATTTACACAGGTATGCAACACATTTTAGAAAAGTCTAAGCTATGAACCAATGCAGGAGGTTCCTAAATCTTTAGGAACCCTTTTATATTTTGTAATGCTATGTGTAATTTTTTGGTATTTTGACTGAGAAAAGTTACATTTCTAACTTTGGTTTTGACTTACATCTTTCAACATTCTCTTAAGCTATCCTTTTTTGGAGCTGGCAGCTACCCTACATTTCTTCATAAATTACAGCAACAGAAGACCTTATACAAAGATATTTCAAACTAATTTTTGCTCAAATTCAGACAGATCTACATATGATCTAAGGTACATTTGAACTATGCTACTCTCCTGAGGCAATTTCCCCTTAAATTCTTTCTATAACAAAACCAATACTCCAGTTTTGTGGCTGTCTTTTAAAGTGCTTCTGTATTAAATGACCTGTGAAGGTTCAGTGCCCTTCTGCATCATCATGGCCTGGAAAACTAGTCCTCCCCAGAAAACATTCCTTGGTTTATCGGAGCACCAGTGCCATTCGTTTAGCTCAAGCAACAGAAGAAACCAATTATCCCCACATTATTTTACATCCGTGACAAGTAAAATCTGTGAAGTATTTATAAAATTAAGCAAGCTATTTTGAAGTTGACAAACTTATCTTGCTGCCGAAGAAATACCCATGGTTTGAACAACTTTTTCCTAAGTAGAAATTTTAAGTCAGTGTTTTGAAATAGATTGGGAATCAAATTCTTACAGCTTAAAGAAACACCACATTTTTAAGTTTCAGTGCCTCCTCGTCCACTGTATTACAGCATGGTGCTGGATCTGTAAAAATGATTTCTGTAAAACAGGTTTTATAGAAAATCTTTTCTATATACTTACTGCTCAACAGCAACAAAGAAAAAATCAGTATCAGTATGAAATTCTGTTGAAATGAAATTCACTCTGGTGATTATATGCAGCAGAGTACGTTTAGTTTTAATTGCCATGCTAGCTGAAAACGTCTTATTCTTTAATTCTCATAAATTCTGTTCCACTTCTGCATTGCGAGGTGTCCTGCTGCAAAAGCTCAGAAAATAAGGCTTCTGGGTGGCACTCTATCCCTGAGGACAGAGAATGCCTAGAATATTGTCCTACCTTAACAAGACCAGCTATTGTGTCTAATATCGTGATGCACGATGCGTGCACACACTAATTGACATTACTGTATGTAAATTACTGCCCTCTACTGGAATGACAGGCAGGGTGTTTCACATGAAACGGATTGTTACGTGAAGTAATTAAATTGACTGCTGAAGTCTGGCGTTTTATGGAAACAAGTGCCATGAATTCCGGGTGCTCCCGATCCCTTCCTGGAGCATAGCTGCTTGCTGCACACATATCTGCGTGCCTTCAGCCTTTGCTTATTTACAGTACAAGGTGCACCAGGTTGGTCTGATTGTCAAAATATTTTCCTTTTTAACTGTAAACAGGATGTGCAAAGGAGCTACAAAAGTGCAGTCTTCTTGTGAATGCTCTAATGTCAGTCAAGGAAGCTTCTACACTGTCATATTTTTAAGCATGTAATAATCAAAAGAAAATATCACAAATTCTTAATTAACTGAAAATAATATTCTTAACAGCAAATTTCCAAGAATCATTACATAGGCATCACTTCTTTAAAATCACGAGGTTGGCTTCAAACAGACATTTTACAAAGTAAGTTTTTTTCTTGGCTTTTCAGACTCTGAAATTCACATTTTCTTTTTAAATTTGCTATGCAAATATGCTTAAGTAGAAGTGAAATCTGGGTTTCTCAATGAATTGTGACTCAAGGAGATGATTTTCAAAGGAGTTATGATATACAGCAGCATAAGATTTGGCCATGATATAACAGAAGAACCAAAGAAATAAGGAAGAGCAAGACAGAACATCTGTCTCAAGAAATCCAAGAAGTACAAAACACAAGAAGATAAATGTGAGTCAAAGCACTGCCGTGAAACAAGGCCAATGCCTGACAAGTATTGCCCAAATCAAGTCTCACAAGTCATCTGAGTTCTTGGAATCCCTAGAAATATGACAATATGGGACATTTTGAAGAGTTTTTCAATTAAAGCAAAAAGCAGTAAGACAAAATTCAGAATTGGGACTTAATAATTCCTGAAACTAAACACCACATCCTACTGTAGCTGGGAAAGCAGAAGAATGGGAGTCCAGTCTCCAGGGCCGTCCTGAGCCCAGAAATTTCACATGTTTTGGAATTTGCTGGCCAGCCACCAACAGACTATTGATGTTCACTAAGCAGCTAAAAGTTTATTGTGGATATAAATGTTCCACATAAATGTTCTGGCATAGTTATTATTATAAATAAAGTCACTTGCATGGGGATATGGAAGCAGCCTATAGGATTACAGTCATAGAAATAAATACAAAAACACCTAGTAGTAGGAAATACTAGTAGTAGGAAATAACTGAGAAGATACATTATTTAATATGCCATGACTGATATGTAGAAGCAATCTTGGAATGGAAAATCATCATCACTGTTTAATGTCAGACAAATACATTAAGTATTTTTACCAGTCTATATAAGCTCCTATATATCTTAGAAAAATATGAGCACCAATAAACACATGTATCTAAATGTACATGAACTTAAACAGTATTGTATTGTATCTACTGTGTCTGGAAAAATAGCACTATGAATTGTTTCCAATATTATGGTCTGCAAACATCAGCAATAAGTACAATGCTTACAGGAATACTCCATAAAGGCACACTGTGGAGAACTGACAAGGTATCAGCCTTCTTCTAGTCACATAGAAGCATCTGTAGGTGGAATAAGCTGAGGTCATGTATATGCGCAGAGAGAAAAGGAGAAATATTTGTTTACTAAGAACTGAAAGAACCTTGTGAATGCTCAAGGAACCACAGAAAGCTGGTAGGAAAAAAAAAAGCCCAACCAAACAAAACAACCAAACCCAAACCAAACCAAATCCAAACTAACCAAAAAACTGTACTATAAAAAGGACTGACATCATAACTTTCTAGGAAAAAAAAAAAAAGTGTGTTTCCTAAAGATTAATGTGTCATTGAAATCTGTGAACAGCCAAGCTCCAGAAAGATGGAGACTTATCAAGAGTCTTTTTTAAAGCTGTCAAATAGAAACTGACTGATTCAAATAGCATCCAGTTCTATTGCCAGCACTGATTCCCTGTTTTATCAGCTGAGATTTGTATCTCATACTGTCAGGAAATTAAGTATGCAAAATTGGATTTCTTTTAGGAAAATAATCCCCAATACAACTCTCTCTGATGGAAGCAGTACTTGTTCAAATACAAAATTTATGTATTAAATGTAAAACCAGAAGATGAATGTTGTTGCCACCCTAGGAACCTCTGCTGCTTCTCCATGATCACTCCAAATCTTACATGGCAAATTGCAGCAGAGCCACGAGAATGAGAAAAATACATCTTTCTCTGGACTTTGAGAGAGTGGGGAATCCTCCATCACCCCCCCTTCACAGTCTCCTGCTGATACAGAAATACTTGGGAGGTCAAGCATATTGGTATTTTTGTAATTGTAGTTCTGGAATTAACTTCTTGTTGCTGGGGGTCATGAGAGCCTGGCAGCAGCAGAACTAACAATGGTCGTATTTTGCCACCACTGATCCCTTTTTGGATTCAAACCACTGGCCTTCCAGGAGTGCCTGGGGAAGGAGATGGAACTTACAGGATACTGACATAACCCATAAAACATAGGTGCAAAGAAAAGCCTCTTCATGCTTTAATTAAACTAATCTAAACCCCCTCCTCACATTAATAGAGAATGTATGGCACGATTAATTTAATTTATGAGATCAATGACTATTTTTTCAGCTACTACATTTTCTTTAGGACTGAGAGCAGAAAATTTCCTGGCATGCCTGGCCAAATGAATCACTCGTAAGTCACTTTCTTTCTTCCCTAAAGCACTCCATCACGAATAAAGAATGTCTTTCATAACTTTTCTCCTTGACAAAGGACAGTCTTTTCCCATTGATGGGGCTGAGTTAGGGAGGAATTTACACATATACATCTTATCAACATACATGAGAATCAGTGTCTTGTACTCTCCAGTGCACTGGTGGGGACACAGACTGCAACATCTCTACTTTGCTTTCTAAAAATGTTATATGCATGACTTTAAAATAGAACATAAAAGTATGCCCACCAAATACCACATTTTTCACACATACATCTCCTGCACTCCTTAATGAAAACTGACCTTGCAGAATTATTTTATTTTAAAAATCCACTTGTTTCATGAATGGCTTTAAAGTAGATCAATCTGCTACATTTGCACTGTACACAAAGCTCCTAATTGAGAATAAATTTCAGTAATGTAATAATACCAAGATGCAGCAGACTTAAGGTCGGTTTCATACTGGGACACCTGCCTTTGCTCAGGGATTCTCGGACGACCTGGGAGCCTGGTACACGTATTTCCTTTGGAGTTTCCAATGACTTCACCTCAAAATAAACTTCAGCTTTGCAGAGTAAAAACTTCAAAAGCAAGTTCTTGAAAATGCTGCATTTTAAATGAAAACTAAAAACTATGAGGAACCTATAGATTTGATGCTTCTTTAATTAGGCTGCAGAAACATAGCTGCTCTTGCCTCCATACAAGCATGACAGAAGACTGTGCTAAAATTCACATTGTTCTGGTTGTGACCACTAGCTTTTTAAGACTCACTCTTCACTTCTGTATTCCCTAGGATCAACAGATCAGCAGGTGCCAAGGAGCACCATGCTGTCAGAGGTGCAATACCAAACTTAGGCTTGTTCATTTGCACCCAATAAAACCACAATAACCCACAAACCAGCCACAAATTACTTTTGAGAGGAGCAGGTGCATTGCCTTGTCATCTCTACCATATGCTGAATGTGGCAGGTACTTTCTGCTGGACAAATTATTATCCATTTTCTACCTATATCAGGTAACGTTCAGCTTCATCTCTGATATAAACGCATTTCAGTCACATTTGAAGAGATACTTGTAGTGGCCAATCAATTTATAAGGTCCTCCTGAACAGTTAAGGACACCTAAGAGTACGACTTCTAAAGCTTTCCATTCAAATGTCTTAATTTTGGCCTCTTTAGACTAAGATTTTCTTTTACTCACGAGCCTGCCTCATGTTCCTGTTTCAGTTTTGGAGCTTCAGGTAATCAATTTCTAAGAAAAAATTAGTCCATGGTATGTCGTCCCACTATACATGTTCTTGCTACTTGATTCGAGACATTAGTGCTTCATCCTTTGGAACAAAACCCTGCAACCTCAGAGGGAAGTTTAAAGAGCCAGTTTAGCATTGGTGCCTGAAAAATCTGTCCAAACTTGGACAAGTTAAAATAGTTTGAAATTTCAGCCTGAGCACACTGGAGGTGTGGTGGAAAACTTGATCCCAAATTCCTTTTACCCAAAGCATGGCGAACCAGAAAAAAAAAGAGTTGGGAGCATCTGAAACTTCTGGTCCCCAAAATTACCCCAGGCAGTTGTTTCTGGAGAGCTCTGTAGCTGAGTTGGGACAGTGCTCAAGGGTGTCCTGTCTGATAGGGCTGTCACAGCAGGCAGTAGAGAGGATGTCAGTGGAGAGATAAGAGGAATTGCACTGGAAGAGCTAGAGGAGATCAAGTAGGGATGTAATCTCTTCGAGAACATGGATCATACAAAGGGTTGTGGGACATGAAGCTCAGGGGAGAAGAGGTTTGTCAAAAAGACTGAGGCAGTATCTATGCCACAGACACAGTGGAGGCAGCCTTACAGAGCAGAAATCCTGGCAGCAATCCATGAAGATTGCTAAACCACAGCTAAACGCTGAACCTCGGAAATCAGAGACAAAGCTTTCTCTTATTAGAAGAACGCTAGGGTCACAAAATTAAGTTTGCAAACTTCAGTAATTCTCAGAATTGAAGTCACCTGCTTAATTCTAACTCAGGCCTCTTCCCACTAGGCACTAAAACAAAGTGTCATCTTCACCTGCGCACGCAGTTTCCAAGGATCCCATCTGATGATGGGCAATGGTCATGGATCAGCCCTGCTGCAGCTCTTGCAGGTGGGAGACAGAAAAAACCCCAGGTTTCTGAGACTATGACAAGTAAATGGTGCCCCTGTGGCAGAGCACCTTCCATTCTTCTCTGTTTTACACCAAGTCACTTGAAACCAAATCTGACCAGACCCCTAGAAACTGCAAGTTATTCATTCCCTGGGTGCAGTACAGTTAGACCCCAAATGCTCATTTGCACAACATATTGTGCAACAGCAGCCACTGAGAGCCATAATTCGAATACTAAAGTAGATAACTCAAGTTTTAACTCACAAGAGCTGATATTCCTGGGGTTCAGCCTCATTTTGCCTCTTGCTTCTATCTGTAAAATGGGAACAATGTAACCTTGCAGCTTCTAGGAATATAACTAAAACATTAATGGTGTGACATATTCGAGACAGTGCTGCTAAGCACCAGGCTCATGAACACCTGAGGGAATTCATAATTCTGTGCTCAGTCCAGGATCTGAGAAAGCTGAAGTACAGCAGGCTCTAGTTTAAGATATTCAGCAAACGAGGATCATCACTTTCTGCTGTAAATGAGGCTGAAAAATACTTAGGAAAAAGAGAGTGAGGTGATCATGTCAATCAATCATGTCAGTCATGCTAGTTATGACAGTCATGACAATCCTACCCTACCAGGAGGCTGTGCAATACAGCAACAGGGATCCTTACCTCTGGTGTTTCCTGACCTCAAAGTTAATTCAGTTTCCTGAATTAGAAAACGAAATTTTAATTTTATTTTATTTTAGTGCATAGTAACTTAAAGAATGCCAGATAGAGGGTGGCACTTTCCCCTTACATACAAGGAATGTAAGAACTGCAACTTTTTGGGTTTTACTGTAACAGGTGATCATGATGTGATCTCAGAATTACCTTAGGTCATCGCTTTTGGAGAGTCTGTTAAATACCTAAGTGAAATTCCTTAAGCAATGGTTTTCAATAAAGGCAAAGTGGTTCAGGATTAAATTAAACCAACAGTATTTTATACAAGTTTTCAGGTGAATAGGTCCCCACAGAGAGTTAAAATTCTGGTAGACTTCCCATTCAGTTTGTGAATTCCAATTTAAACCATAAGCATAGTGGAAACAGTGTAAAATACCTCTGCAAAAATTACGAAAAGCACAAAAACCCCCTAAGGGCGCAATTTTTGGCACTGTTGAGGGTACACCCATTGTTTAAAAAACAAATCCCAGTCAGTGAATCAGAAAAAGTGACTAAGAGCTGCTGGGCACCATAGACCTGTCCTGAATAAGAGACAGTATGGAGCAGCCCTGTCCAGGAGCATGCCAGGAGCCAGGCTGCTGCTCATCACCTCTGCTGTAAAGGGTGAGGGAGGGAGGGGAGGAGCACACTGTAGCAGTCTTTTTATGCACAACCTACTTCCCACAGCAACCCAGCCATGCTCTCTGCCTCTTTGGGAGCAGCTGAGTCAAAGTTCAGCTCTCTCCTTGCTCTAGCCAAGATTCATCTCCTTTCTCCAGCTTACACCCCAGCTGCCCAACAGTGTCCTGCTGCCCTCTGCTCCAGCACCTGGACATCAGGGTAGAAACTCTTCCCAAGGAGCCCTGGGAAAGCCCTGAGTAACCTGCTCTGCTCCCAGTGCTGATCCTGCTCTGAGCTGGAGACTAGACCAGAGAGTTCCCAACACCTCATCCAGCCATAACAATGGTATAATTTTTATGAATTATAAAAATGTGCTTACTTTCTTTACAGGTATATCTTGGGCAAGTGGTGTCTGGATCCTTAAAAAATAGATACAAGAGTAAAGCAGACCAAAAGAGTAACTACGTAAGAGCCTGCAAAGCCATCATCACAGCAAGGATTTAATCACAAGTCTTTCTTTGGCTTGATGGTTGGAATATGACAGCACATTGATGGTTAAAACTACATTTTGTTTTGGTCATTGCTCTTTAACATTAGGTACCAGTTACACTGCTGCTCCGGCTGCCAGTCAGAGCTGAACTACAATGCCAACTTTGAGGAAAAAGATGGAACTTGTACAACTATCTACCTGACTGGGATCAGATATATTGCAATGGAGAAGAAGCTGGTCTGGCAACCAGCAAACAGTGACACATTTAGATCAGCTTAAATTCCCTGCCTTTTAGCTGACAAAAGTTGGAAGAAGAGGCCTAGGAATAAACACTGCAGCTACGCAGGTCAGCACGACAAACAAATATAAAAACAAGGACAAAAATGCCAGAGAGAGAAAAGCATCAGAACAAGAGAACATATCTGGCATCAAAATATATTTGTACACATTTCATTATGTTGTCAGATAAGTAATTTAATTAAAGGGCAAGTGCATCAGCGTCTCACCAGAGTATTATGAATACCACTTAAATTATGGCAGTGCATAAACCCAGGACATTAGTATTCTATCCACCTTAAATAAAAAGTTTTAACTCCATCAATTTTAATACCCAGTTGCTTTAAGAAGTTGGCTACAGTATCATGGCAGCCTGCCCAGGTTCTTTGCTCAATCAAGCAATAGTTGTCTTTGACCAAAAAAGAAAAAATAGCCAACAGTATCCTTGCTGAATGTCTGCTGGCATCTGCTATCCATATAGGAATAAGGGAATTAAAAGTAAATTAAAAAATTAAAAGTTTAGTATTTTGATTAACCAGAACATTACATAATTAGTCGCATTAGTAATTCATTATTGAAGGTACCTAGTTTAGATGAATATTTGAAAAAACTACATGCAATTTTTACCTATTACTTTAATTGTATGTACATAAGAACTAATGTGCTGTAGACATAGTCTGAAAACCTGCATCATTTACCTCTGTATTATACAATACCAGCATGTCACAGTGCCCTAGGCAAGGTCACCAAACTCCTAACAATGCTGTAGGATGTGGCAGAGGAATCCATCTTTACAAATTAGACTTCATTATACATGATCCTGCTCATAAATCTTGATGTACTGTTTTCCAGTATAATAACTCTGCCTTGCACTTGCATGTACCCTCCAGATATTCTAATTCACAAAGTATTTTACAAATACAAATTAGATGTATGCTTGTGTGCATAAAGCGACTGTGCTGCTGCAACAGCAATGCTCTAAATGAGACCCGACCTCCTGGAGCACCTGCCCTGCTCTGTGTCCTTCAGGTCCCCACCTGGGGATGGAAAGGCTGCAGGGGGCTGGTTTTCCAGAGCAGGTAGGTGACCTGAAACCATAAAAGCGTCTGAAATGGAACAGACCATGTTTCTTTGGGACTTGTGGTACTTCTCACATGCAAACCATATGAGGAACCAGTCTGGTTGGTTAGACTTAGAAAACTGATCAGAGAAGCAGGTGAGCCTGCTTCCCGGAGGCAAAGCCAACCCTCTTCATTTCGGAGATGCTCAGAAGGCGCCTCCGACACGGAGCGACCGCCGGGCTTAGCCCCGAGCCCGACTGCTTGTGCGAGCACCCCCGCGCTGCCCGCCAGCACCCGGGCAGGTGCTGCCTGCACGGGCTGGGGGTCCGACCTGTCTGCACTCGGCTCCTGCCCGCAGCCCGACCCTCCCGGACACTGCCGACCGCGTTCTTGCCGGGAGCTCCCCGTCCAGCCGGGCCGAAGCCGCGGGGTCTCCTCGCTCCGGCGGTGGCAGCGGAGCTGGTGCCCCCCAAGACGTCCCCCCGGAGCGGGAGCCCTCGGCGCCGCTGGGGCCGGGACGTCCCCCGGGGTGTCCCCTCGGGCGGCCGCGGGCAAGTAGCGGCGGCCGCGGCGCGGCGGGGACTGACCTGCGAGCCGCCGCTCCCGGACATTCCTCCACAGCAAGTCCCACGCTTTGGCGGTGGAGTCCCGCAGCTGCTCGCTCAGCGACCTCCGGAGCTGCGCCTTGGCCGGGCGGCGCTGGCTGCTCATCCTCGGCGGCTCCGCATGCCGCCCCGGGCAGCCCCGCTCAGCGCCCGCGGCCGCTCTCCTCGCCGGGGACGGGCGGCGGCGGCCACATGGGGCNCCACGCCCGACGCCTCGCCGCCCTCCGCCCTCCTTCCCTCCCCCGCGCCTCGGCCCCCGCGGGGCGGTGAACGTGCCCGGGCTCTTCACCGGGACCCCGCGGCCCTCGGGCTCAGGCACCACCGACGGCCCGGGACCCCGCATGTCCCACGGCCCCGCGCCTAAATTCCGTGACCCCTCTGGTGCCCGTGGCCCTCATTCGGGAACTGTCCCGCCGGGCCCCCGCGGCTGCCCTGCTGTCAGCTCCCAGCCGCCTCCCGCTGCAGCCTCTGTGCTCCCTGGACAGCGACCGGGAGCTGCCCGCCGCCACCCCAGCCTTGCCTCCCAGGGCTGCGAACGGCCGGCGTCCGCTGCTCCAGGGAGAGGTCACCCGCCACGAGGTGACAGAAAACCTGGCTGGCAACGGGCTGCATTTTTCCCGGGAGGCTGGCTGAAAATTGGGTGCTTCTCCCATGCTTCAACTTTTGCGGAAAGAAAATCAGCATTTTTTTTTTCCCCCCGAGGCCTAGGTTCAACTCTCCACCCAAGATCAAGCCATAGTCATTGCAACACAGCCTTTCTTTCCCACTTTCTCTGCATTCCACTCACTTACTTCCCACCTCCTTCCCCCTGCATCACTTCTTCTCTTACAAACTCTTGCACTCCTAAAAGGTTTCAAAATTAAACCCTGGCAGACACTTTCTGCACACTTTACAGACTAAAATGAATTCTGATTTCTTCATCAGTAGACTAGCCAGAAAGCAATAGCAGGGCACTTACTCCATTTAGGAAAGTCATTTTGTGACTCTGCTTCCTCTGTGTTCTGGGAAATACTGTTTTAAGAGTGGCCCCTTCCCTATCCTGGATGTTTCTCCAGTGGAGAGTCTGATAGCTGAGAACAACAGGGGCTTCATTTCATCTAGTCACAATCAATTACTGCTTGCTCTTTCAGCAGAGTATTTGTGATGTGCAAGGAAGAGGCTGATGCTCCTGCAAGTGGGTGCCCTACACTGAAAGAGCTGCATGCCCAGGTAAAGCAGTCATGTTAAACATTACCGATATCCCCGTCTTGTTTAAATTACCACTGTGACTGCAATGTCAGCAATACCCATGGAAGCTAAAAGCAAACAGGCATGTATTCCATGTTACCACTGTTTTAATAACGTCTTCTGCTTACTTTGTGATGTGGATTTGTTTTTCTTTGTCCCTGTTTTTAAAAGGTTCATTTGAAAAGGTTCATCTTAAACTACTCTACTTTAGCTGGTATAGTGGAGATGATCTGCTTGTCCAGGACTTGTGCAGATGTTTTATGTCTCTCCTCTGCCTGCAATTCCAGTTATAATGTCCTCCAAATGACTGGACAAACTCTTTTGAGAAAAGGGATGCCTTCCAGGGATGGATGCATTCAAGATCTGGAAGGGAGACAGCATAATTATGTAAATACTCCCACATCCCATGACCCAGAGCAAGCACCTGCTGATATTAATGGGAGAAGAGAGGATTACGGTTCCTACAATCAGCTCCTCTGCCCAGTAAATCTGCCTCTGACCTCCGCCTCTCTTTATTTAATCTCTTACCAACATAGCCATTACTGGTACAGAAGACCTACTATGCCAGTTTTCTGCCACAGGCTTTTATCAGTTAGGAGCCAGGTAGAGATGAAAAATTAATTTCTGATATAGTACTCAGCTGCCCTATAAAGATGAGCCATGACACGCAGTCTAAAGGTGAAATAATAAACTCAGTTTTGAAGGTTTTGTGTCGTACTGCTGTGCCACCACCCAAAACCACCAGCCCACATCAGCCACTACTGCAACCTTCGGCAGTGCTCTTCTGGCAGCCACACTTGGATGCACCATCATAGCGTGCTCAGCCTGTCTGGAAGATAGATCTCCCTTTCTTCAGCTGCTGTCTGTGATGGCCAGAATGTAGCAATAGAACAAAAGATATTATCTTCCCTTCTGTATCTTGTTTGAAGATGTTACTTTATCAAAAATAGCCCTAGACTTCCAGGTTTACTGAAAGCAGGTAATTAGTGACTAGATACTAGCAATTGCTAATCCCATGTTATCTCACCACAAGTTACTAAGATAAACTGCAGTGATATGGCTGTATTTCATAATCAGCAACAGAACTGAACTGGCAAGCCTAGACCAAATTCTGTGGCAGGCACTGACAAAAATCTTACTAATTTCAGGTACTTTATTGTGGAAAACTAAATCCAGAGGCAAGATCAGATATTGTAGTTTTCTTCCCAAAGGAAGCAGTGCTATTGAGTAATGAGAACATATCTCATGCAGCAACTGGCCTATGCCTATTTTATGCTTTTAATCATAGTCACCTGTTCAGAAGTCGAATTGCCATCATGAACATTTTTCTGTATTACACCTCATAGCCACAGTTACAATAAAAGCTATTCTACAGAATCTGGTTGAAGGAGGGTACATGTTAGGAATCATTCATAGGTCAAATATGCATCATTTCCTTTTATAATGTTAGAAAACCTAATGAAATGGTAAAATTCTGGTCTCTCACACATATTTCCTATGTTGGTTAAGTGTATAAGTAGCCAGCTGATGATGTTTCCTTCTTGATCCATTCTGACATCCAGCACAAGATGGCTAACATTTCTGGGGGAAAGAAAACGAAAGTACATTTTCCACAGAAAATGCAGTTTTCCTGCTTGATACTAGTATCGCCAAAATGGTTCTTTTCAGAGTAATTACAATGAAACCACTGTATATGATGAACAGAAAGGAGGAAGTTCCCAGTTGCCTTAAAAGAAGCTGAACTATTATATTTGTCTTTGCTCATTGATAACAGAATATTGGCAGGAATGAAAGTACTCTCTTAAAATCTTGCAAGCATGTAAAATGTTGGGGAAAAGTCTAGATTAGTTATACCCATGCTCTGATGCCGTTGTGGCACAGAAGTCTGATACACTAATAATATATTCAGCAATTTATAGTTCATTCCAATCACCATGGTAATTAAACACCAAGTTAATTGATACTGTGTAATATTCTGGCCTCTAATTAGCAGTGTATTTTTAATTTGCTACAGATGCCATTATGCAGCCTGATCTAGTCCTAGTGAGGTAACTGTACAAACTCCAATGCACCTGGCAAGAAGAGAATCAGGCCTAAGGGAAGAGAAGCACGGCTACATCTTGGATTGCCATTTGTAAACTACTGAAAGACTATGATAAAAGTACACCGTCTTTCCTTTTTATCCTCTCATCCCTAATTATCATGAGCCAGGATTTTTTGTTAATTTAATCACCTCACAATATTTGTCTACTTGTAGAAGAACAAAACAGGATACATCTTGTGGAGGAAAATGTGGGAAGAGTGCATCCTTGGTTACTATGTGCTGTTTAGAGGACACAGGCTCCTTACACTAGTATCCCTTAGAAAGTAATAATAAAGCAAAAGAGGAAATAACAGGATCTACAAGATCAATGATGCAGTCTGATGCTAATCAGTGCAATGCCAAATTTTATAATGAATCTAATTCTTCAGGAACCGACTGTAATGAAGCGTCTTGAAATTTACTATACTCAAAATGGTGTTGCTGTGCTTCTGTAGCTTCTGTAGCTTCAAATGGTAGCTCAGACAGCCTAGACATAAACACATCAAGTAATATTTATAACTTTGGCAGTGGTCTTTATTTCTTTGAGGGTCCTAGAGCTCTGTTTTTGTTTTCTATCACAGGCTAAATGGCCTGAGTGGGATGTTGTAAGTCTGGGTTACCACTGGAAGGGAAGAAAAGATTTGATGTTTTCCATTGCTTGTTTTCCTAACAGCAGACTCCAGTGAATTTCTTACCAACTCTGGTTGAAGTTATGTGAAAAGCACCAAGGGCGTAGGAGTAGGTGTCCTCTTTGACATCTAAGTAAACAAACAAATATTTTGGATAGAGAAAAATAAGAATCACTGTGAATGAGGACGAAATGTTCTAGCTTGTGCCCTAGTACTCTCTCCTTGCTTTTTATTTACATATACAAACTATCATCATTTTAAGGTAGCTTTAACAAGAGTAAATTACAAATTAGTTTCACTCTTTTCTGGTTTATCAAGAGATTGGCACCTACATGTTCATCCTACTTCATTTTAGCTTTCTGAGGTTCTGGGAAAGGATTGCTCTGCACTTTGCCAGCAGCAGAGCACTGCTGGCTTTCATTAGTGGGGGCCAAATTCTTTCACTTTTGTTCACAATGATTAATGCTGAAATAAATGGAACTTCTTGCAGTATTCACTGTGAAAAGACTCTAAGTATGCTCAGATACAGACTACAGTAACAAAGTGTCTGCTGTTTGACTGTGCTCCCTCTCCCTTGCTAGAAATGGCACGGAGGGCATGGGGGGAAATTAATTCTGTTCATACAAAACATGGTACTTTATTGTTATTATTAATAACAAACTGAGTTCTCAAAGTGCTTGGAACCAAAAACTGGAGGGAGCTGAAGTACAATCTTTGCCCTGAGGAGATTGCAAACTAAATATAAAACAAGACACTGGTGGAAAGAAGACGTGATTGGGGTAGGAAGGGTGGAGTATGAGAGAACAATAAAACAGTACTGGACAGAGTAGTAACTGCTGGTGTACTTCGGGCACACCAGAATTAGTGTTTGGAGGCACTGACGTGAAGTGAGTTAGCAAGAGAGTCTCCAAGGAGGTAAAGGTAGTGTATTTAAATATTCAGAGGACCAACTTTCAAGAATGAGGGGCATTTTTAACAAAAGCACACAAATGTGTATTTGAAAACGTAATGAGTAGACAGCAAAAGCTGGGATCCTGTACACACGGGCTCTGGGAAGAAAGCTTTTAATATTGAACAGATGATAGATGAGGCAAGGGAAGGGCCTTCAGACTTCAGTCAAGCAGCCTCTACTTGATGCAGCATAAAGGCAGGATGAACTGGAATGAGCAGTGGCAGCAGAGAACTGCCAGGGTATTTGCATTTGGGATGCAATGCAGTAGACCAGACTGTGTCTATCAAGGCAGAATAAGTGAGAACAAAAGTGAAATGGTAAACGTGGGATGAAATATTTTCTACAGCAAAAAAATCACAGATTTTCACCTGGAAACCTCCTTCTGACAAAACCCATTGTTTCTTAAAGAATAAAAATTAGAGAAATCATACATTTTTCTGGAAAATAACTGCTATTTTCCTGGTTTTAACACATCAGGATTTTCACATTCTGTCCAGCTTTAACTTGCACTTTTCTCTCCATCTTGCATTCTGGTAATATCTAGCTCTTGCAGATTATTTTTTAATAACCCCTCTACTTCTCCAGTCTTGTGTCCTTAGCACAGCCTAAATTGTCACAGGACATATAAACTCCAGACAAAGGTCCTGTGTGACAGGTAGGAGGTTGCTCTGTTATATGAGAATGGTGAAGAAGGGGACAGGGAGGCAGCTGTGGTACAAAGGATGATTGGATGGATTGCCCTCTGAGTAAACAGAGTGCTTCTGTGGGACAGTAGACAACAAAGCTAATGCTTCAGCTGAAATTCTGAAGAATTTCAGCCGCAAGAGCCCTTGCACATTTCTCAGATAACAGAGGAGAAGATCGGACAAAACAAACCAAGTGCCAATAAACTTTCACTTCCTTTCGTAAGATGCTCTGTGGACATCTTTAAAATGTATTACATTGAAGATATGAAATCTTGTGCTGAGCAAAGCCAGTCTCTGTAGAAATAGCCAATTCTTCAATGATTAAGCAACTGGGAAAGTGGACTACATTTTATATGTGTAGATATAGTGGTTTTTTACTGGAGCTGAGCTTGAAATTTCGAGGTGATTAATGCTCTTGAATAAGTGAGCAGCTATGTGGAAACACAAAATGTCTCGGGACAGAATATTGCCCCTGTTCTTCTCATTCCAGCTTCTGGTGTCTGATTTTCCCCCTCCTCTTCAGTCACTTGACAAAAATATATTGTTTTAAACTACATCTTTCTTTGCTCTCAAAGTGCTCATTTCCTTAATATTGTATTGGGACCTTGTCTAAACCATGATTTTTAATTTTTTTTTCTAAACTTCCAACTGTTATTACCATCACAGTAGAAATAATTGGAATATTTGTGCAAAAAATCCTTGCCTTGCAGCAGTCAATGGCAATTTAGCACACACCATAGCAGGATATTGGTTCAGAGACCTGGGAGCTTTTTCTCTTTTTTTTATAACTCTCCTGGATTACACAGGAAAACATGATAAATCTTGACAGCAGGTTCTAACAACAGTGCAAGGGAATTGTTCCCTAAACCAATTTACTTATAAAAGTAAGAACTATTTTCAGATACACAAATAGTCTTCTGCACACACACTTTTTGAGTAATCAGGTTACTGACTGGTGGCAGCATATTGCCAAGTATCAATATATTGCAACCTTCATCACTGGCCACACAGCTACTATTTTAACTTATTTAACAGAGTTTAAATATATATATTTAATAGAATTAAAAAGCACTGGCACTCACGTTTTTGGCCAGTAAATAAAGAATGTTGTGGCCAGTTGCAATAGGGGATAGAATTTCAGGTAGGCAGATGATAATGACCAGAATCAAAATTTGGCTGGAGCCCAAGCCAATCCCTATTAACCTAAGCAGTTCTACATGATTTTGAATCACTAAAGCTGATTTTAAATTTCTTCTTGATTCCACAATAAAGAAGGGCTAATTGTCTGTCCATGGTATTGTGTGAGTCTCATTTGAAGTGAAGGCTGGTGACGATTCGATTGTAAGCATCATTTCCCACAGCTCCATTGGGAAGGTTTCCCAGCCGGCTCAGAGGCTGCCTAAGCCCACTCCATCACCCAGCTCTGGCATTACAGAACTCTCTGTTCCAGCAGGCTAAGTGGTACGGCCATTCCTGGGAGTATAAAGGAGCTTAAGCTTAGGAAGAATGCCTGTTTCATGACATTTCACATATCTGGGTATTCCCACTGAGAAGCAGGATATTCACGCTGTGAAGAAGGGGCTGGACTAGGTGGATCTGCAGCTCTTTCTGTCCAAAAATGTCCCTGTTTCTGTGAGAACGTTTTGGTAGTGTCAGGCAGCACCTGTATTCCATTAACTCCAAAAGCATTTCAGTGTTTACAGTAACCAGGAAATGTCCATGTCTGTGTTATATTAACAAGTCAGCGGTAACAACTGCAGTTTCAGTTTTTAGAGCTATGCAGAGAGGTTTACTTTGAGTTGCTGAGAGTTTTACTTTTTTTGGTTGAAACACGAAGAGGCCTGTAGTAGTGCCCTTGAAACCATTACAGAAAACTTTTGGGAAAAAAGTTACCAAATTATGTCCAATAGTGCTTCAGTAATGGCTTCACATAATCAGGTAGGCAAATGAATAACTGTGAATTGCAAGTCTTAAACATGCTTGTGACAACAAATTTGTAGCTCCTTCACCTTAGTTTTGTTTGCTGGAATTTTTCCTGCCTACTGCATGTAAGGGGATTTGCATAATGGCATAATTTCATTCAAGATTCATTATCTTGGAAACAAAACTGTGTTATATTTTTATGCGGACTATACTACATATGCTCAGAGAGGTAAGCCATAAGGTGTCACTGCATAGTAGGCAGCAGACTTTATAGGAGCACTGATGTGCTGCTGGAGAATTACAGTCTATGTAAAAGAACTCAACTGTGAGAAATTAAAGCATAACTTACTGTAGCCTTCCAAATAGACTCCAATTTCTGCATGCAAGAGGCAAAAAGTCTAAGCTATGCACTCGTTTGCTTTTTACATAACTGAATTTTAATAGTGACATTAAATTACTGTTATGTAAGTAGGACCATCAAAGACCATGGGAGAAAGCTAGAAAACATAAAGATATTTTTCTTTTCTCTTTTGTATTGAAAGCAATAATGGCAAAGCAACTTAATTCCCAAGAAAGGCAGTAGCAGAGACTGCTCTATAGCTGGTCAAGTGTACCAAAGGTAGAGAGAGCTTGAGGAGGTGTTTCCCCATCACCTACTGCTGTGTAGACTTATGTGATCAGAATGATGACGGAGATCACAGCTCTCTACTGAGTGTGCCACCACTTCCCTGCCAGAAAGCACCATCTATGTTATTTATAATTACTTGAAAAGTTGATTCCAGAAAGAACCGAGCAGGCTTCAGCTCCCCCTTGCATCTCCCTGAAACACTGTATTCTAGCTAGTCTGATCCCCCTCTTATTAACAGACACTTTTTTGAGACTCCACCAGGACATTTCTCCTTGACTTCATTTAAGTGCCATGCAAATGAAGGAGATATGCATTCAGGACTGTTCCAGCAGGCAAGAAAAGGTTGTTACTTGGCTTGTACATACTGCTGGTTCCAAAGTTCACTTTTTCAGTATTGCAATGACTTCTAGTGAAATCAGTTCCTATGGATGGTGTCAGAACACCTTTACAGTGCTGCAGCTGTTGCTCATCTTGTTTACTTACACTACTGTCATGCAGATTCATTTCAACACCTTTTTGTCATTTTGGGCTGACACAAATCTGTTCAGCGGTAATTACCTGAGATTGTTCTACATTTCAGGGAATTTTTTTGACTCATTTACATTACAAAAACCCATGCAGATTGCTTGGAGAATAGGTGCTAAAGGGATTATAACTCAGCAGGATCTTACCGAAGTGATAGCTTTTGAGACAGAAGATCAGTTAATTTACCTGACAGAGAACATTTATATCAAGTAATCCTTGGTTGGATCAAAGTTATCAGATACACAGTTTCAGAGCTCAGGCCTTAAAGATATTTTAGTGACTGTCAATGCTAAAGGAGAAAAAATTGTCAGAAGTAATTATGAAAACTAAAAACTAGTCTATTTCTATTTCTGACTCATATTGGAGGTCATTCCCTATTTCTATTCCGAAATGTTGCTAAATGGTTTTAAAGTGATCTGAAGTACTTCACTTCTGCCAGTCAAGTCATAACGAAAACTCTTTCATCTGGGAAACATTATCCTTCAGGACTTAAGTAGATTTGGGTTTATACACCTCTTTCCTGTCCTATAGATTATCTTTTATAGCTGGGCAAGATAAATGCAAAATAGGTTGTATGTACCACTAGAAAGTAGCAACGGGCTCTTACTCTGCTTTGCACAAGTATAAATGCAGAATTGCTGAAACTTAGGGTCCTCTCAATAATCACCAGGAACAGCCTCCCTTCCTGCAAGAAGTATTCTAATCATTCTTAAAATACCCAAACAAACCAACACCACAATTTAGACCAAACACTAGTGACAGTCTCATATTAATGGTGAAGTTACTGACTTGATGAAATAATTGCAAAAATTGCCATATGATTCACTGGAAAATTTCACCTAGTAAGGGTACTCTCAGCATGTTTCTTGAGAATATATGAACAAAAAGCCCTCCATTTCTTGCTGATTTGATGATCCTCATTAATTGGGGAAAAAGGTTCTAGCACATTAGGGTGCTGCTTCTTCCGTATCTTGCATTCATTGGATATCCCTATGACTTAAAGGCTAGTAGGAATTTAGTGCCACAATATTTTTTCATTGGTCAAATAAAATGATTGCATCTTCCCTGCTTACCATCCTTTGCTGACTTCTCTGAATGTTCCTTTTTGTAGACAGTTTTGTAATGTTGATGATGCTGGGCATCACTGTAATATAGTTCCCTGAATTTACATGATTACATTATAATAATATCAATGCTGGGTTTTATGGTTCATATAAATCAGTGTTTTATTTGCTTTCACAACTAGTGCTGCAAATTGAACAGCTGTTTTCACTGAGCAGTTTTAATTAAGCTGTCCATAACGCTGCCTAGATATTTTTCTGAGCTGGTAACACTTTGTTAAGTATGCTGTATCAGAGAACACTTCAGATCATTCCTGAACATTACCTCACACTTCGGTAAATTGAAATCCCATCTTCACTGAGGTTGTCAAATCACCTTGTTTTGGTGATTTGAATTTGGTTTTCAGAAATCTTTCTAATCTTCATGACCCTAGGAAGTCTTGAATTTGCGACAGATTTTGCCATCTGCTCACTCGCTTGTCAAGATAATGAAGCTTTAAATGGTACTTGTACTAGTAAAATCTTTTGGGCAACCTATTATTAGCCTCTCTTTATTCCGAAAACTGACAAGTTCAATTTGTGTGTCTTTAGATCTTTTATTAAGTTTATGTTCTATGACCAAAGTTTCCTTCCCACACTGATTTCTCACATTATTTCATCTCTATTTTGAATATCTCTATAATATTAGTTTGGAAAGCCAAGATAAGTTTTATCTCTTCCTGTTTTTCTGTGTAAAAGCAGTTTCTTTTTTCTTTTTACAAAGCCATACTGGATTCTACATCTGTATTCTCATTTGGGAATGTTATAGATTGCTTTGCTGTTTTCAGAAACATATGATAATTCATATGGGAATCTGTAATTATATTTGTTGCCCACAATGACTTCTTTTCAACTTTAAGTATGGGTATCATTTTATCTGCCTTGGACAGCTGAACCTGATGAATGTGTTCCAACACTTCCACTTTTAGCTCAATTTCTGACAGTGGAAATTTCTTTGTGTCTTATTTGCAAAAAAGACTCCAGACATTAAGTCTGTTCAGGAAAAGGCATTAAGGAAATAGTCTATCGAGGTACAAAATTTTCATGGTTTTATAAACTATGCCCCTAAGTCTTAGAGTGTAAGTCCCTTTCCAGTTTTCCGAAGGGGTTGCAACCCACCATCCATGAATATAAACAGGAATCTGGAATTTCAGCTTTTGGTCCTCAGGTTTTAAACCTTGCTTGTTACTGCCCAGAAAGGTGGCTAATCCCCAGCCAGTCAAGGAGACATAACGCATGGGTGATACAATCATAGACCATGAAATGTCCATTAACCAGCAGAAAGGAAAGCAAGAATTTGTTTTGATTGCAAGGGTGGAGAGGAAGTATTATGCCTAGGTTTAGAGATCTTGCAGAGCCATTTGCCCACTTCACTGAGAACCAGAGAGAAGTAAGATGCTCTGGGCAACACAGAGGTATGGAGTAGAGGTAACAGGAAAAGCAGAAGGGTCAGAAGGAAGGAGGACCACTGTAAGGCATCATGAGCAGGAGAGTAACCAGACTCTAAAGCGGCAGTGACTTTAAGAGGAAACTAAACAGTGAATAGAAATGGTAAGGAGGAAAACTAAAACTGGATTTTGAAAAGAAGGAAATGTAGAGAAAGGGAACAGATACAGGGGAGTCCAGAAGACTATCAGAGACAAAACCAGTAGGTGGAATTTGTGCATGGTGTAGAGGAGTGAGCAGAGCAATGAACAAAGTGCTCTGGATACAATGATTTCTGTTTGCACTGCTAGTCCAGGTTAACAGAATTAACGGAATTAAACTTAACTTTGAAATGCTTGGTTTTACACTTCATTCATTTTAACTTCATCTGTGAATCAGAAATGTTAATAAAATTTCAAAAGCAACAGATTTCCCTTTCTTGAATTTTAGGCACCCACTGTTAAAAGAGAACTGAGGGAGGTGGGAAGGTGGCTTGGAGACAGATGTCCCTGAGAGGATGTCTCATTCCATCCCGAACCAGCTGCCTGGAGGAGGTGCTACAGTAGGCCTATGGAGGAGGACTTGATCTAGCCAAAAAAGATGTTACAATTTGAAAATGCCTCTCTACCCCCAATTACAGAAGAGGTTCTTAGAGCGCCATCTTGGACTGGAGGTAAAGATGGAGGTATCAGTTGCATCTCACATTTCCTGTTTCTGTGGAATTCTAATAGTATTTCAGTATTCAACCCTTTTGGACTCATTTCAAAATCTGAGGTTGAGTGTCCTTCAGTTTTACTCTAGTCTTTCCAAAGCCTCTAATAAATCTAAAAGCAAATTCATCATGATTCTCAATCGAATTTGTGTTCTGAAAGCCTATAACTTGTTTCTTCCTTTGTTCCTTTTTAACATGGGCTGTGTTTTGATGTGGAGACATAGGAATTGTTTTGCTGTTGAATAACAACTTTTCTCTTGCAACACCAGCTGTAAAACATGAACACCTTGTTGGATCACACTCCAAAATCTGAAATGGGCATCCTGCCAAAGCTCAGGGCTTCCTTTTTGTTTTGACTGTTGCAATGTTCTTGTTTCTGTTAGTATCACATTCCTACCACTTGTGCTTTTCAGACACCTACGGCCAAACTCAGTGTAACTCCACTGAGCTCACTGAAGCTGCAACAGAAGTGAATTTCTCTCAGTATGTCTATAAATTAACCAGTCATTTAAGCTGGAGAGTGACATTGATAAGCAATAACAGCACAGGAGTGGTGAAAGGAAGATATCTCCTAGTTAGTTTTGGACAGTTGACACTAACTCTGTTGTCAGATAAGTCTTACTGACTGTGGGAAAAGCTGAGTGGGAAAAGTCACACTCACCGCCTGCTAACCGTAGGAGGAAAACAGATCTGGAATGCAGAGGAAATCTTGACATTATCTGTTCCCCCAACCCCTACCAGCCAGGCAATCAAAATAATTAGCTGAGTATCGGCTGCCTCTGTTCCTGGCCCAAATAAATGTGCTTTCTTGACAGAGTTTTTGCTCACAGGAGAGGGGGCAAAGAGAAGGAAGGAGTCTCAAGTGGGTGTGGGGGAGTGTTTCCTGCCAAAACCAAGGAGCAGCTTCTCTGTGACTTCTAAAAGAATACTGATGAAATAAGCCTAGTGCTGTAAACAGAGGTGGCTCTGCCATTTCCAAAGGACAGCAATTCATGCCCGACAGCCCTGCAGCCCAGAACTCCAGTACTTCATCGCTCCACTTGGCCTCCATTGACATCGCCAAGGACAGTGTGCCAGACTCTGCTAAAAGAAGGATCAAACCCAAGGGAACAAAACCACTGGAAAGGACTTCTCTGTTCTCATCCAAATTGTGTTGTTTAAGAATAATGTGTAGCCATTTCAAACGAACACTTGAAGAGTAAATTTATTTCCTTCTGAGCCTTCATAAGACATAGGGTTTATCAAGACCTAAGGAAGCACAGTATGCTATAGTTACATCGAGGTACCATATATACATCAGAGCAAATTAGAGACACTCTCACATACTTCTGCATACAGTCACGTACCTAGGTGTAGCTTAATACTCTGGATATCATCCCTATAAGGTTGTTGTTACACTTTAAAAATTCCAGAGATATGGAGTCATAGAAGAGGATCACAGCAACAAAAGCAACAAGTGAAAAGGTGCACTTTAAACTACGCTACTGATTATATTGAGTTCTTCAATACATCATTCAGCCATTGCATGTACTGCATCAGTTCTGTCTGTCATATAAATAGGTGAAAATACAAACCGCAAGTTTAGTTTAACTTTGGAAACTCATCTTACCTTTTTCTTACCACATGAGAGCCCAAAGACCTGTAAATTGAAGATTTTGACCATGCATTGGTCAGCGAACAATTAAAGAAAAGTGTGTGAAAGTAAGGGCTAACGTTATGTGCTATATGTTTATCAAACAAACAGATGCCATTATCAGTAGTCTGCTAGTGATGCCAGAGTACCTATGGCATTATGCCTGCTTTGCCTACTCAAAGAGCCTGGAAATCAAAATTTGTGGCTTCTCAATGGATTCCTGGCATGGACAGTAAGGCAGCTACTTCTGGGGAAGGCTGGAAAGAAGACCAGTCAGTTGGGGGATGTTATGATTATTTCTTTCCGTATTACTTCTTCACTGCATTGGGAAGCAGGCACAGAAGAAACAATTCTCTGAATTATCTCCCTCCTATTTTCTACTGCAGATCCTTCTGTCTTTCTTTGACAGAAGTGGACCACCAACATCCTGTGCCACAGACACTAAATCTGTTTTTTTCTGTACTACGAAGCCTTGAGCTGCGGCTGGCTGAGCCAATGCTGACCACTCAGGTGAGTTTTTGGGCATGCAGGAGCAGGTACAGAGGCTTTCCATACAGCCACAGTGATATTGTAAGCCCCTCCTGGCGCCAAGCTTAGCATGGATAAATGACACGGCAGAAAGTATCTGGCAGGATGGGGACCGTAGCCTGGACACCAATCAGTTCATGGACCAACATACATGAAAATAAGCTTCTGACAAATTATTTGAATGCTGAATTAGAAACAAATGTAAATGTTTTAAGTCACCTTTAGGTATGAAAAATATCAATGATAATGTGAGGCTGTAACGGAGGGAAGGACTTTGTTCTGCCTGTACAGTGCTCACAAGGACACTACTCTGGGCCTGAGGCCAGTTGTTACTACCTCAGTTCAAAAAATTTAAAAAGAATAAATGACTTAATTAGCAATCCAAGTAAGCAGCATTTTTAGGAGTTTCCTGAAAGAACTACATACATTTAATGAAATACAATGTTCCTGAGTTTTCCATTTCCTCAGCTACTTAGAGACATTGTTTGAGCCTGAAATCTGTGAAAAGTAGAGGGTATTTTTTTTCTTTACAGATACAAAGAATTTTCTCTACAGTTATAAATGCATCATTAAGAGGCTAACCATAATCCCAAAAAGTTGCTGGTGACTGCAGCTGGCACAGAATTACACTCTATGAAGAAAAATCCTTGCTATTCTACAGGATATACCTGCAAGATGATATGCTAGAATCAGTTTACTTCTCAGAATTAAGTCATAGAAGCTTTATATAACAGTGTCCTTGGGAACCAAGAAATATTCCAGGGTAGGTATGTACTTAATATAAATAAATATCAAATAAAGCCTACAGCCATTATCTTCTCAAACTCTGTGTCAAAAGCCCACACTTCATGAAGGCTGGAATACCAGAATCAGATCCTTAATCACTTAATAATACCCACGTGTAAAGCAACCTTTTGCCCATCTGTTTTCTTGAACCTGCCTTTCCAATTGCTCTGCCTTCATAAAGATACAGAGCCAAGATCACAACTGACAGATGTCATTATTATGCAATGGAATTATGTATGGGACAGCTTTGGTATGTCTTTTGCATTCATAAGCAGCCTCAGTCTCCTCCTCTGGCTGCATTTCAGTGGTGGCTTGACAGCGTGGTGGAATTCACTAACTTGTTTATGCCTTGTGCTGAGCGCTCAATAAATACCGGTATCTCTATGTGCATTTCTATTATAGCAGCTTGCTGGCCTGGGTGGAATCTAATACAGAGAGCAGGAAGGGCAGAGACTGGATGGTTTTCAGCTGAAAAGCCTTCTAAAGCAAACCTCCTGTTTCTTAGTAGTTGACATCAACACTACATAGCTCTTTGTCCTCCTCTAGTGGTCCCATTATATTTAGGGAGAGGCTTTTGCAGTGATTACTTCCTGCAAATTAATGCAGTCATTACCCAACCGCAAGCTGTTGAGGCTCACGCCTAGAGGTCCTGTGTTCAATTCTGACATGATCCACAGTTACATGGTGCTCATGGAAGTGGAAAGAGGCGCCTTTGCTCATAGCCAGTTGCAGCTCCACAGATGCTGTGTGTCCTTGAGCCATGGGCATCTCCTCTGAGCAGAGGCTCCCCCACAGCAGGTTGTTCAATAGCAGGAAACAATGGCATGGCCTGACTACAGCCTCTCAAAAGGTCCTATGTTGCAAAAGGTCAGAAGCTGACTGCTTTGTTTGATTGCTTTATTGTCCCAAATACTTTGCAATATGTTTCAGCCAGAAGCTGTTCTCTGTGTTTGCCTGCCTGACTTGCAAACAAAGAAAGTGCAAAATACATCGTATGTGCTGAGCTGCTCAGAGAGCTGATGCATGTCACTCTGATGCAGTGCAAAACCTTAAACGTTAATCCTTAGCAATTGATACTAAAGAGTTAAATAACAAAAGCTGAACCTAAAGAATTGTTGCAATGGAAATGTTTTCTAATGGGAAACACTAAAATTGTGGGAACTCCTACCCATTAGAAATGCTCTCTGTGAAAGCAAAAGGTTCCTACCATATAGATTATTCTTTGTTTGTGTGTGTCTCAGAGCTATGATGCTTAGTTAGCATAATGAAAAGCTGAAGGTTTATTTTGCTGCTTTTATACTTTAAAATGTCTAACCTTCAAACTTTCGAAGTTATGTCTTGCCCAGGAAATAAAACACAAGGACATAGCTTGCATTGGGGCTATCAGAGAGGTCTGAAGAAAAGGTCTAATTGAAACAGGAAACAAATATACTTTAAAATTATTATTAAATAATATATTAAATAATATTTTTAAAAATAATTATTATTATTCAGTGAAAAATTTCCAGGCATTTGTTACTTTTGGAACAAATGTTAAATGGAAAAATGTTCCCTCTGCCATAACTCTTGGAAGCCCCCAGTTTAAAACAAGTTGGCTGCTCAGGAGCAAGGGAGCTGAATATGGCTGTCTGTCTGCAACGTTTGCCAGGCATTTGTTCACTCACAGAAAAAAATGACTTGAGAATCCTGTGTCTCCATTAACTTAGTTGCTGGAAACCAACACCACCTAATTCCAACAGAGGCAAAACTTCAGAGCAATTTATCAACCTGAATTAGATCACCATTTACAGCAAGGTTCCTGTCACACCTTGAGCATAGTTACAGACCCAAACTCATCTACCAGCTGCTTAGTGTTCAGCTCTCCTTAGGAGTCCAAGCTGTAACCAAACTGAGTCAGGAAAAATGTTTATAATATCTTCATTCTGAAGCCACCTATATTTTGTACAATTATGGACTAGATATTATTTTTAACATTTATTATCTCTATTTTCAGCATTTTTCTTTCTTATTTAAAATGTTGACTAAAAATCAAAGTCACAGAAAGAACCACGGAGCAGGGAAATAGAGGAAGATATTTAGAATGACATTGAATATTTGTGTGTGTATAAAATGTTTTTATACATTGCTGCTTTATTGTTTTAGAAATGTCTTATAAAATTCAGAGTATTTCTTAATAGATCAAGCTTTTTTTCTATAATTCACATAATAAACCAGTAAACGTATAAATTTCTAATCCATACCTGGCTATTTTGGGGTTTTTTTGATGAAGAGCAATATCTCATTTTCCTCTTGCTATTGAGAGCAGAAGATCCCAGTGTGCCCTCAACTGTTCTAATATATCAGTAAGAGTCGAGAAGCCAAGATTTGCCTTTTTAGAAGAACAAAGAAGGGCTTTGTTCTATCATTTCTGATTATGAAAGGAAGAGGCAATCTCACTGCCTAATTGTGGAAGCCAAACTGGCGCTGCAGAGAAGTTAGAACTGGAGCCAAATGAGATGACCCTCTGATGCACTGTTGGTGCAGGACAAGCACCAACTCCACCTACTTCTAATTTGAGTAATACAGAGCATAACTAGTTAAGAGGCCAAGGCCACCAAACAGCTGGGTTTATTCAGTAGTTTACTTTCACTGCTCAGGAAAACAGCCTGCTCATTTTTCAGTCATAAGTAAGCACCTCCACTTCGTGCTGGAAACATGTCAAAGTGACCCCACTCTGCTTTCTAGGAAGTGCACGGGATCATTGGATGAGGATGTTTTATTTTCTCCAGTTATTTAAGGTCAGGTTTTCATCTTGGGTAAACTTTATAGCTGCAGTAATGACAGCATGAGACACAAGTACTGCCTAGGTCTTGCAAGGAACTGCTGAATGCCTAATCCAGCTGCTGCTCCCCCCTGAGTAGGATGAGAGGAGGGGTTTCACAGTCACAGCCTCAGCTTCACCACTGGCATCCATGCTGGTGAAAGGCATCCATGGCAAGTGAAAAGCTGAAAGAGATCACCTCCATCCCCCACGAGCAAGAGGAAAATCCCAGAATAGGTTACGGTTCTGTGAGCCACATCCATTTCCCTGTTCAGAGTGTGATTAGCCCATAATTCCTGCCCAGGGACTGCAGCAAAGATAAAATAAAACCATGAGCATAAAACCTTATATGACTAAGGAAACATAAAAATATGTAATCAGTTGGAAGTACTGTACTCAGGTTTGATTTTGTGATGAATCAAGCACCTTCAGTTTCTAATGAGCTAGATGGAGTTGCAGCTCCCTCCCATTTCCCAGAATCAGGCCCGTTCATTTTTTGTTGGCAGTTGTTCATGCACAGCTGCTATATAGCACAGTTCTGTTTCTTACACTATAGAGACCTCTCCTTGAGTCAATTTACATTATGCCTGGGCAAATATTGCAGTATCAGGCTGCTCATTAAAGCCCTGGGACCACAACTGCCTCTGTTTGAATTTTGCAATATATCAGTCAAGGATACACAATTATGCATGGAGTACTTCTGAAATGGCCAAGGTCACACGAGGATTTTATCGTATTACTGCAGTGCACCATCTTCCTTGCCAGCCCATTGCTGTTCTGCTACAGACTGCATTACCATGCATCAGCAAATACACGAGCACGCTGCTATATTTAGTGTTTCATACATACCACTAAAATAGAGGATGTGTCAGCTTTTAATCCGACTTCAAATTTTTGTCAGCAAAGTAAGGGCTCATTTTCCCTACCAGAAGTGTGCTCTGTGTTAGTCATCTTGAGCTATGTGGTGATAACTTTAAAATACATTAGGCAGCTAGAATGCTCAATCTGAGAGGAATGTTTCTTACTAAGACATGTACTAGGGGATAGTAAGGACGCACAGCATCAGTCAGCCAGGTTTTAGTAGCGATGGCCAGAGGTTACCTACAAACCCAGCAGCAATCTGACAGCAAGAGGAGCAGCTAAGCAAGGTGTTCTCTGGGGTACCACAGCAGACAATTAGGACCTCCTGCATTACAAGGGCAGAAGAGAGAGGTGGTGCAGACTGGGTTTGGTGTTACGTACCTAGCAATATGAGAAGAAAAGCATTGATGATGGTGACTTGAACAGAGTGGTCTACTGCATGGAGATGGGACCGGGGCAGTCCTATTAATGGCATCATCTATTAATGAAAGCAGGAATGTGGTTTAATGGCTGAAACCACAGGTACCACCAGGATAGCCACATTTGTTCCCAAAGAAAGCAGGGTTCAGTGGATGAAGCTGGTGTTTTCACAGGTCTTGGTAAAGCCACAGAATAGGGTAGATTTTACACATTTGTAACACTTGCTTATTAAGGCCATCACTCAAGCAGTACAAGTGTGAATTGCCTCCCTGTCTACTGCTTCTACAGAAAGCCAACAGACAACTTGCTCACCTCAGGCCAAGGGTAAGCCTGTCTATGTGAAACCAGCTTTTTGACTCCAAACTTCTTGTCCTCTCTTGCAACTGTCCCTCGCACTTCGCTAACTACATCTTAAAGGGTGTGGGCAACACCACATTTGCAACCCAGGTCTAAGACCAAATAACATTTTATTTACTTAGTAGTGTGAAGTTATATAAATATATAAATTTCCAAGTCTTTGTGAAACTCCATTTCAGCCCAGCCCAGAGCTGTCCATCCCAGTCCCATGATGCTGTGGCAGGGCTGTTCTCTGCCACAGTCCTGCCCAGCCATGTGACCCAACCTGCAGACTGACATCCCATCCCATCCCATCCTTGGCCCATCTCTGTCCCCAGGCCTCATCCTGGAGCTGTCTGACCTCTGTTCCTGTGTCTGCCCCAGTCCCCAGGGAGCCACTGGCTCATGCTGCATCCTGTCATGATTAAAGAAAACAGAAAGCAGAATAAATTCATGCCTCTAGAATCACATCTTACCATTACTTAATCTTTTTTTCCTAATGGTTAGATAATCATTAATTCCAGTGCATGCACTGTTACAAGTACCAGTGTTATTACATTTGGAAGTAATGACACAAGGCCTGGCAAGCATGCAGTGACACTGCCACCAATGCTGGTACTTCAAATGGGGTTCCCTGGTGTGGCTGGGTGGTCTGTACAGCTGTAGCTTTTCTTAGACACATTTTGGGTATCCTGCATAACATATTGCAAGGCACCCATTACAAATCCAGGTAATGGAAGCCCCAAAATATTGCATTTATTTGAGAAAAAAAAAGTAACATAAAATGCAACAAGAGAAAGAACAGCATTCCCAAGGGCAGGCTTTTTCCCCTCTCACACATAAAAATGGTTTACATGGAGAATGGCTGGAAGCTGAGGACAGCCCAGCCTTGGGGAAAGGGCTGCAGAAGTTCCCACCCCAGCTGCACTGTGCATCCCCAGCTCCTGATAGGGTGGGGTTAGAGGTGCTCTTTGGTGGGGAGGGCAGGGTGCTCTCCCACTGCGACCCGCTGGTACTCTGGGAAAAGACTCTTTTGGCCCCTGAGAACTCTAGAGCTCTGACCAAGAAAGAGGTCAGAAGAATAAATGACGAAAGAGAATGAGAAAGAATAAGAAGCAGCGATGTAAGGGTAGAGTGATGCAGAAAACAAACTGGAGTAGAACAGTGAGTGCTGTGTTCTGTGTGTGACTGATACAGGCAGGATGGGCTTTCCTGTCATGCAAGAAATTCCAAAACAGAAAATGTCTTATTCAGAAAGCACAGAAAATATCAGAAATGTTTAGCAACTGCAGACCTATAAGGAACCCTTGTCCCTCAGTTCAAGACATAGATTTGGCCTTTTTTGTAATTTAAATCATGTTTTCTCTTTTTATATCTCTCTTTTTCTTTTTTAATACTTCAGTATAACAAAATTTCAAAGCCAAAAGTTTCAAAGTCAAATAAAAATTAAAACTTCTCACTTTGAAAAAATGTTAAATCATTGCATATTGAGACGTGTGAGAAATGATTTGAAATAGAAATTAATGGATGCTAACCTTTTCCTGTAAAATGCTCTATTTGAAGAAATGGACATTTTCTGCCAGAAAGATTTTAATGATAAATTTATTACCAGCTCTACCATATGCTAGATTTTTTTGATTGAAGTTTCACCTCAGTGACCAAACTGTGTCAGAAAATGACCTGTCATTTTTCTTTCATGCCTGCAGTCATCAGATTTTCAACCATGATTCTACAGTTCTACAGTTAAGATGTGCACTAAAACTTTATCTCTCTTAGTGACAAAATTAATATTTTAATAAAAGTAAAACAATTAAAAATCAATCATACTATAAAATGGGAGCACTGCTAAAATAATTATTTTTATTTAAAATGTGTGTGCCATTGACGTGTTTTCCTTTTCTTTATATAGTGAGCCTTCAGCGGCACAGAGAGGTTTTGATCCAACAATGAATACAATTAAAACAATTGCTCAATCAATCTCAGAACTTATGAAATTTGTTTAGCTTTGGAAAAGCCCAGGCATGTGTTTCATTGGCAAATACCATCATGGAATAAATCCACATCCAACTCATAAAGCAGGAAAAGTTAATGCACACAGAGCTTGAATGAAAATATGTACATTTACACTATTCCCAGCAGCCTTCATGTTTTGTTGACCTGATGTTAAGTACATGAGGGTGGAATTGCCTATGGAGACCTGAGTTTTCCAGCCCAGGGTTTCTGGCATCTTGCTAAGCCACCACATTTGCCAGCAGAGCTACTGGGTCAGTGAAGTTGGCTCCAAAAAGCTGCATTCATCTGATTCTGAGTTAAGGCTGGCCCTTGGAATGAACTGTGGATGCAGTTTAGATCAGAGACAGAAGCAAGAAGAAATCACTGAGTGGGCAAACTGGCTTAAACTAGTCCTTCAGGACAAAAAAAAGATGCTAAGTCATCTAGGGACAGGGGGGTAATTACAGCACTGATGTCCAATTGCTTTCCTTTTAATTGGCACACACTACATACATCCTGACTAACAAAAGAGAAACTGCAGTCAGACATGGGTGACTCCAGAGGTCAGCTGGTCTATGACTGAAATATTTCTAGCTGGCAAAGACTTTTGTGGGAATGAGGATTCATCTTGACTTTGGGGACATTTCTTTTTGCAAAACTGTGAGGCTGTTATTGAACTCCAGTAACCCACATTCTGGGAAGCAGTTCCTTTTCTCTGTATTTCTTAATTGTGCTTCATTACAATTTAATAAGGACATTTACTCTCAATTAAGCAAATCATCCAAGCAGTTTCTTATGCCTGTTGCAATTAATTGGTTTTGTCAAATGCGGGTTTAATTGTGTGTTAAGTATCTTGCTGAATCAGGATTTGTGTGTGCATACATATCTGTCTATCCAAATCTTTCCTTAGAGCCTGGCATGATAATGTATGTGCAGTTCAGGGTATCTGAGTCTTTAGCTCTGCTTTCTGCTCTGATCTTGGTGCCTTGCTGGCACTAAATAGTTCCTCTATAATGGTCAAACTCACTGATGCTGTTAATATTGCCTAATGCTTTAACCAGATAGTGGGCTCCTGCTAAGGGGGAAATCAGGCATCGTGACTCTGCCACTTGGGATATGTGGGCCCCAGGGGCTTGTTAGATTTTTTGAAAAATATGTGTCTGTAATCAGCCTCTTCACCAGATTCAGCTGCTCTGTGATCACTGAGACAGAAAAAGCTCTGACGTTCTCCTCATCTCGACTCACCTCACACACACACCAGTGCCATGGCAAGACCATGAGTCCCACTCTGACACCAGTAATAAATGCTTGGGTTTATCCCCATTATTTCAGAACTTACCTTGCAAGGTGTAAGTCAAAAGGTGATGAATTATCAGCTTTCCTAAGAACCACCTTAATTCTACACCACTAGGCCATGAACAGCACATAGAAGCAATCGTCACAACTGCACTGAACACCCATTTAACAACAGAGACTCCCTGGATCCTCCATCAATGCATGCATGGTTACACAAGCCACAAAGAAACTTTCAAGAAGGAATGCACCCTTACCTGCTTTTTCCTTGCACAGCTTCTGAAACAGCATCTGTAAGAAAGTGATTTTTCTTTAATAATTGTACATTTTTTTCCTTCAAATAAGTTCCACATTTCAAGATGACAATCTATGTAATTATTAATCATCACCACCTTACACACGGCATAAAATCCAGAGCTTATCAATAAAAATCACGCAGAACAGCTAGTTTTGCTTGCTATAGATAACCTGGCACCCATTCTCAGACCAGGTTCACCTGTACTGTAGTGAGTGAGTCTGGGAGCATACTCTACAAGTAGAGTATGTGCTGCAAGGATACACGAGGTACAAGGCACTGGAACATGCCAGAAAGAGTCTTGCTATGCTGGTGGGGTCAGGGAGCAGACAGGTTGCTGCAAAGTTGTATGGGCAGCTCTCCTGATGGGTGAGAAACAGGATACTGAGACTCTGAAAGGCAGATGCAAGTTTCCTGTTCATCTGTGACCAAGAGAGGGTTGCTCTGCCTGAGGCTCATAGGCAAACTGACCTGCCATGTTGTTTTCTTCATATTTTTCACTTTGCTGCTTTGGGTTTGCCATGATAAATGAAAGGGGTGCCATTAACACCACATTTGGATGCACCTCTTGGTCCATTACTTTTCTCTTTAATAGCTTTCAGTGCCCAAATGAGGAGGTTGTTGACAGTGATTAAACGCATTTCCTTTCATAGATCCATCAACTCTCAGCAATGCAGGCTATAAACGACACCAGCATAATGGGTGAAACTGCACTTAATTTTTAAAAAATTAAACAGAAAGGGTGAACAGATTCCTCCAGGTATCAGTGTGAAGTGCCCAATCTGCAGGCAGCTGAAAACACAGCCACTCCTGTGCCTTGCAGTGACACGCTCCCTGTTCCTGTTATCTGCTTGTCCCCACACGGACAACCATCTGCACATTTCCACCAGATGCACCAAGTGTGCCATTATCTCTTCAGTCAATATTGCTTCTGCAGCCTTGATAGGTATCTGTCTATGAAAACATGGTTTTTATTTACCTTTTATTTAGTAAAGAATTTTACTGAGATATTGGAAAATTCCTCCTCTGAGCACAGAACTGAATTGATTAGGCATCTCTTAATAATAGGAAAAGCACAGCTAGGCTACATCTTTTTCCCCTTCTGCAAGGCAATTTCATTCTGAAAGAGCCTCTTGCTTCATTGTGAGGTCTGCCTGAGCAGCAGCTGAAGTTGACCTATCTTTAGCCAGCAGGGATCAAGTGAAGTGGTCACTTCTGATGGCAAGATAACGAGCGGCTGAGTCCAAATCAGGTTTCATTAGTGGCAAAGCATCTCATTTCCATAGAGGAGTAGGAAATTCAGGCACAGGCTGTGTCAATTGGCAAGGGACAGGCAGGTCCCACATGAGTGTGCCAGGTTTTTGGGATGCCTTTCTGAGTGAGGCATATCATATTGTCCCTGCACTTTTCAGCGAGCTGCAGTGTTGTTAATCACCCTGCCTGGGGACAGGCACCTGATTTTTAGCATCACAACTCTGGCATAAGCCCGGTAGATGCCTAAATTGCTTTACTGAATCTTTGGATAAGCACTTCTTGAAGAATACATAAATGATATGTGAATCAAAAATAAATATGTCAGTCCTTCATAGATAGCTGGTTTCCATGTTCTAGTGCTGCCAGAAGGACATCAGCTATTAAAATAATACCCAAGCTATGTTAACTTCCAAGATCTTTTTAGGATGCCATACAAAAAGGATGCAAATTATTGCTGGAATGATCCCAAGTGGCAACAGAAAGCTGCCAACTAAAAGTGATTTATGGAAATGATAACACACTATATAACTGATTGTGTAACAAAATACATTTATTGGAGGACTAGCAACCCATCTGAACAGCATGGCACCAGCTAATCAAATATATAGAAACCATGGATCAAGAGAGTACAACTCTCGCCAAAAGACTGCTGCAGCACCTGCTGCTATGAATAATAAAGAAATCTTTTGCATACAACTCCAGCTGTAACAATTTTGCAAGTGGAAGTGTCAAACAGAAGCCAAAGATAAACACACTCTGCTGATATAGTCATGTTTTATTTGCTGAAGCATGTAAACCAGCCCACAGAAACCAGAAATGTTTAGATACTGGGTCCATTCCTCCCCCTCAGCAATCCCATGTTTCAGCAGGGCCATCCCACGTTCACCTCTGTGAGCAAAGGTCTCCAAAAGCTTGCCTGGGCAGTATCACCCTGTGCTCTATGATCAGAGCAGGATGAGCCAGTGCTGTGAATGAGGCAATTGTACCCTCAGTGTCAACGCAGCTAGCTCAAGAAAGGCTGTGGATCTGTTGGGGGGAGGAAAGTAGACATGTTGCATTTATAAAGAACCTGACATAGCCTCAAGTTTCACCAGGGGAGGTTCTGATTGGACTTTCAGAAAAACTTCTTCACAGAAATCATTGCCAAGCATTGGGACAGGCTGTTTGTTCAGGGAAGGGTGGAGTCACCCTTCATCCCTGAAGGTATTTAAAAGATATGTAGATGCAGATGTGGCACTGAGGGACATGGTTAAATGGTGGACTTGACAGTCCAGTGGCTGGACTTGATGACCTTTGAGGTCTTATACAACCTAAATGATTCTACAATGCTGTGATCTTCCTGAAAGGCATTCTATGTGGAAACAAATTACTCAAATGAACTCCTTGGATGAAGTGGAAGTGAAGGTAGAAGCAAAACACCAGCATTATGAAGTCAACAAGGAAAATAAACATATACATCAAAAAACTGTTTCTCTGATATATACATAATCTTTCATGGCTATAAGTAATCAGGGCATGGAACTCATCAAACAACTGAATTAAATGACTTAATAACATCCCAGAAAGCTTATTGTCACATAAAAGCTTTTTTTCTCTCACACAGATTATGAAATGATTGACTTGAACAAATTCAAAGCCATTTTAATTTGCAGTGGCACAGGGATTCTGCAATGTCAGCCAATCCCATATCATACACCATTTCAAAGAAAAAACCCAAAACCAAACCATTTTGCATCCAAGTTTTCTGCTTCCCTCTGCCCAATCAACCCCTATGAGTTATTTGCTCCTTTATGCTCTCATTTCAAATATGCCCATATCTTCCACTGGTATTTCTGAGTACCTGTCAAACTGTAATCATTCACTCTTAGGAAATCACACCCACCAAAAAAAATAAAAAAGGTAATTAGTGTATCTGTAGAGCATGCAAATAACTCTTCAAGACATTTAATAAAAAAGCCAGAGAATTTATTCAACATAGATATGGTATCAAAAATATCACTCCTATCAAACAAACCCTGGCATTTGGACAGGACTACTTTACATCTGCTGTTAATAAAAAAGGCTTTGGCTTCTGTAAGCTTATGTTCTGCGGTGAGCAACTGGCAGCACCACTCTGAAACACGACACTCCTATCAGAGGAAAAAGGATAAATCTGTATGACTTCCTACTGGTTCAGTGATACTGAAGGAAAGCACTCTGAACTGGAAAAGGTCCTGCAAACGCTAAAGATTGAAAATCATGCTGGTTCTTCATTCTAGCAATTTAATAACCTGCTAGGCTTTAATTAGAGTGACATATAGGCAGTTCTAAAGGAGGAAAACGGCAATCCACATGCAAAACTCAATCATCTGCTTAGCAGGTTTATTAGATCGTTTCAGAAAGATGTTGACAGAAGGAAAGAAAATCCTAGTTACTACTTCAAAATAAAATTCTACAGCCCAAAAAAGAGAAGTAATATTATGACACTCAGCGATGTCAGCCTTAACCTTGAAGTTGCCTGGCCCCTGCAATGAGATCTGCAGTCTGGATGACACTTGCAAGTTCCCTAGAGAATGTTAGTCAGCTGACAATAATGGTGATATTGAAGCTGTTCCACAGAAAATACTGTTGAGACTGCTGTGTCAGAAATTTGATTTCTCTCAGAGACTTGGCACCCGTCTTTGGTACAGGGTTGAAACCGCTGCTGGATTTTAGTGCTTATGAGGTATCTTCAAAGGCTGACAACAGGGCTCATAATTTTCCTTTAAAATACAACCACTGCAGAGGTGTTTATTAGAGACCGTATTTAATATACAGCCTGAGTGCTATTGGAGAAGTCACTTGCAGCATAGAAGACAGATCTTGGTTGGACAGAATTCTGCCTCATACCTGTTGCATCACAACATGTTGGCCTCCTCACCAGGTTAGAAAGTAGGGCGAAGGGGAAATTCTCAATTTCTGCCATGAACCTGAGCTACTGTGCTGAAAACTATTCATGATGGGTCAAAGAAAGAAGACTGAACAGCTCCCCAGTCTCCAGTCGAGCAAGTCTTCTTGCTTGTTCACATGAAGAGTGACCAGCAGGTCAAGGGAGGTGATTCTGCCCCTCTACTCCATTCTCATGAGATGCCACTGGGAGTGCTGCATCCAGCTCTGGGGACCCCAGCATAAAAAAACCCCCGTGGCCCTGTTGGAATGGACACAAAGGAGGGCCACAAAGATGATCAGAGGGCTGAAACAACTCTCCTATGAATACAGGCTGAGAGAGTTGGAGAAGAGAGGGCTCTGGGGAGATCTCACTGCAGCCTTTCAGTACTGACAGGGGGGCTTCAAGCATCTGTAAGAATTCAGAGGGCACAGACCTGTCTTTTAAAAACCCTAAACTTAATATTCTGAGCTGTATTCTAAAAAGGTGAGATACTGTAAATACTGCTTGGAGATAGAAAAGCATATTTAATAATTGTGCACAGCTGTTAAAGGACACTTGATGAACATTTGAAAATTGTTTTCCCTAGTTTAGTGGCATAGTTGGCAAAATTACTTGGTTTTAACTATGCATTTTACTTTAGTCTAAATATTTATTTTATTTAACTTTGCACGAAGATCAGTACTGGTTCAAAAAACACTGTCATAGAAAGAAATATTTATTCAATTGCTTTCTTGTGTTTGCTACAACTATGTATCTCTTTTACCTATGTCCTGTTGGTAAAAGTTTAGAAAGTAATGTGACATTTCTTGTGGCTGCTGTTTTGAAAGCTTTGATCGAGTAGAAAACTCCCTGGAAATTATTTTACAGTGCAAGCTTTTGAATGACACTAAAGAAAAAGGTTTACAATAAGTGGAGCAGGGCAATAATAGAGTATATAAAAATGAAAACCATTTCAACAATGTTCCAAGTGAGATTAGAAGAGAATGAGCTAAAAGACTAACTGTAAAGGAACATGCATTTCAGCGAGTGTAATTTATCATACTTCTCTAAAAGAATTTATTATATTAACAGACCAGGGAGATTTTACCTCTAGTAGCTGCTAATATGATTTCCAAATGTCAAGCAATTACAGCCTGGGGGGTTATAACCAAATTTTTATTCAGGAGGATTCAGTTCCAATACGTGAGGAGCAGCCACTTGTGGTGAGTGCTAGGGTGTGCCCCTATGGTATTTTTCACTTTATTAACCATTGCAATTGCCCTTCTTGCCATCAGATTGGATGATGCCATTCATCCCTCTGGCTCAGCTGGCCATGCCTGTTCATCTTGCACCAGCACTAGCACTCATCTTGACAAATGGGAATCAAAAGCAGCAGAACATTAATTTTATCCCCAAACTATTTCTGCTGTTTAATTTGTTGCTTTCATCAGAAGAGCTCCATTACAGCTCCATTTCCTCTGTCTCACATGTTGCTCGAATGCAAGCACCTTGTTTAATACTCTGTAATCCTGGTTTTTTTGCTGTCATTCATTCTACATTACCTTTCCTTCTCCTGTGATTTCCCCTATGGGATAAAATGACCATGTTTGCTCTTCCATGGTCTTGAAGATTGAACTACCTGGTCTCCTAAATTTGGCCCCAGTACAACTAGTGGAAGTCTGAACATGAAAATTTTCCTATTATTTCATGGATAGCAAAAAGCCTCTGTGTTGACAAGAGCTTCTTTGTTTCTGGCTATGCCATGCCACGTATGCGGGTATGCTCAGACATCACCATTCACATTACGGTAAAAAAAATGCTGCAGTAGTTTGCAACTGATCCACAAATCCCACAGAAGGATGAGGACAATGATATAGGAATCAGAAAAAGTGGTAAGTTGGAGCTTGCAATTTTTGAGGACTTTTTCCACACTTTTTTCCCATTTAAAAATTCAATTGACATGACTTTCCAACAGAGAATGTGAATTATCAAATAAAAAAGCAAATTGGTAAAAGGTTTCATTTTGATAGCTTTGAAAGTAAAAATACCTTTTGTGTTGAAAATGTGTTTACTTTAATATTTATCTCATTGCATTACATAAGAAATTTTCAAAGCCTGGTCTTGAACCAGAGAAGAGAATTTTACAAACTGGCAAAACATTCCACAGAACAGAAAGATTATTTCTACCAATATTTGTACATGGAAAAAGGGCACCAAGGGACCATATGTTTAGATACCTTCTTCACCTTTAAGGAGTTTATTATACCTGTGATTTTGGAGGTCCCTGGAATTAATTTATAAAATAGTTCTGATGAGGTAAAATTATTATTTTTAAAATATTATTTTGGAGATGGAGATATTTAAAACTCTAGAATGTTACTTTGCTGTAATATATCCACTGTAATTTTCTTAAATTTTCAGGGAGTCTGTATTGTGCTTGTGGAAGTCCATGTTCTAAGCAAAGCAAGTTGCAAGAACAGCTTCTCTGGTGTCACTATTTTGCCCTTTGTGGCCAGCTGGATATACCTGAGAGACAGAACACAGATGTTTCACTGCAGAAACAGATGCCCCTTGGCCCTTCAATGTGACCAGGGCAGCCAAACAGGTCTGGTTCCAACACGGTATAAAGTGGTGATGTACCCCCATCCTCTTTCACTTACACAAACTCTCCATGGCACTTCCCACTTCTGTGCTTTTAAATACACTTTAATAGTAGTCAATATTTTAAAATCTAATTAAAATCTAACCTGACAGCTTGGTATTATGTTCTTGCAAAGCAGGTACAGGCAAACTCAAGTGTTTAGCCAAGGAAACAGCTTGTGGAACATGTATGCACTTTTGGTTTGCATGGTGTCCTGAATGTTCAGTTCATCCTGCCTGATTCCCAACACCCACCCTTTGGGATCACTTCCTTGCAGGATATAGTTCCACCACGTCTCAGCAAATTTTGTCCTGATAAAATAAAAAAAAAGTCCTCTTCACTACGCTTTTACCTTTAGCAAGTCCCAGAAGCACTTAGTCATTCAGAACTCTCGACTCTGCAGCAGGACTAACATCAACATGCTCAGAACTGTGCAAATATCAATTAGTGCTCAGTCCTGTGTTAAGATAACCAGCCATGCTTCTGTATAAACAAAGACATGAATAAAGATTGGAGATAACGTAGTTGTCACAACATGTGCGTGGGGGCCAGGTGGAAATGCGATGGGGTGGAGGTGGGAGGAAGAAAGACAAAAAAGAAGAGCAATGACTGCCAAACGGAGATGAACAAAAGTGAGAGGCCAGAGTAGCCCCTGTTTTTTAAAATTCTGGAACAATACAGTGAGTCACACATTGCTATCATTTTTACCCTCTTGAGTAGGAAGAAGTGCTATATCTATTTTAAAGATAGAATGAAGTGGGAAAGGTACAAGAGGTCACACAACAACAAAGAGAGGCATGAAAGCTGGGGACTGCTATCCTGCTCTGGGAAATGAGTGACTGCTAAAGCAAACAGCAGTTTGCAGTAATCCTTGGCAGAACATGAAAACCAAACCCTGTGAGCTCTGGCTACAGCTGTGGTGTTATTTTAGCTTGGCCCAGAGCAGTACTTAGCTGGGAATGAACTTCAGATTGCCATTAGCAGCAGTTTGTTTGTTTTCACTACTGAGTGTCCACAGAAATGTTTCATGATGGCTAGGCTCTAAGTGGATATCAGGTATTCTCCTTCACAGTCAATAAAACTCATCACTGTAATTTAGCCTGAACCAAAAATGCACTTTTCCCAGTAAACTGATGTATTAGCAATCAGTTAAAATCTTGATCAACATTTTAGGCTTCTTAAGGAAAACCAACACAGGTTTGTTTAGTGGTCATTTTTCAGTAAAAGGTAAAGCAGGGATAAGTGAAGAATAGATTATTTTTTTCCAAAGAATAAAAGAATTTACTGAAAATACAGAAGTTGAGTACAGAAGAAACATTCTTTGTGAGAACCCCTGTGGGAAATGTTAGGTAGCATGTCTGCCCCTTGTGGCATCCCAGCAAGGGACAATGCCCTTAGGAGAAGCAGATATACTGATTGTTTCGTATCTTGTAATTACTTTATAGATTTTAGTCTTTATAGAACATTTCAGTATTGGAAACCTGCTGTAAATCCTTTTCAATCTGTGATCATTTTTCTTTGACTGCCTCTGTGGTTTTGTCTCTATTTATCAGAGCTTCTATGCCAGATTTAAAGAAAAACCTTTTCCCAGGCAAGTGACATGGTTTTCCTTTGGGAGGTTTCATAGTTCTCCCTTTTCTAAGAAAGAACAGAATGCCTTTCAGTGTACCAGCACCAGGTAAGAGGATGCCACCTACCTCACCACCTCCACAGCAAATGCACACAAGATGTGTCAGAAATGACTGCTTCACTGCAAGTTCTGGTGTAGCCCATAGGAAAATGAACGCTTGTGATGTATATCGATTTCTGTTGTTTATTTTCAAAATGAGCACTTCAGCCCGTATAAATAAAGGACAATGCATTTGTGTGATGGTTGCAAAGTTAATATTTTCATAGAAAAGCATACATTTCCTTTTGCAGTGGGGTTCACTACTAGCAAATGCCCAGGTGCAATTCAGATAACTGCCATGTAAACACCTAAATAGCTTCAAAGCCCTGTGCTCCCAGCTGCTTGCCTTACTTTTTGCCTTATCTGCCAAGATTATGCACATGGTGAGAAAAGTTGGATAAAATTATGCTGCACTAGGAGTTGAGAATCCCTTATGCACATGTGAACTAAGAACAAGAGGGCTGCAGTGCACCAAAGGACAGACAGACATGTATGGTTTGAAAGTATTTAGATTAGGCATACTTAGTGTTAATCCTATGTTTAAATCCATTTATTTTTATACACTGACTGTGGTGTTGGGCTGCATTTGACTCAACACACTCTGGAGAGACTGGATCTAGAAGACTTCTCCACAACATACACATCATGCACCCTAATCACCCCCTCTTCCCCTCCCCAAGTAAGTATATGCACACATATATAGACACACACACATTTAGGTATATGTGTGTGTGTCTCTGACTCACCCACCCTTCTAATTTTTTCCCTTCAAAAATTGCTGAGGTTGTGAGAGAGCATAAATTTGTGCGCTCACATACTGAAGGGGCTGCTGGCTTAATCTGTGACCTCCACCAAGTCAGTGCACTGACTAAACAAAGAAATGAATGTTCTTCAGCTGGTCACGAACATCTGCCCTGCTACAGAGACCCTTGGATTACTGCTATCCAGAGCAAACTCTTAAGCACTTTGGTCTCTAACTTCTGCATCTATATCACTTTTAACACACAAGTCTAACTGAAAGTCAGAGATGTTAGAATTTCCACAACCATAACCACATTTTATAATTTATAATTTACTGTCTTACAGAGATCACAAAATGTCTGTACAGAAGCATTGACCTTGGCTTTTCTGCATCACGTCATGTTTAAAATCATTGGCAAAAGTCACCTGCATGCATCCTTCTCTGACAACAGGAGAGAGCAGAAATTTGTTAGGGACTAGGTCAAATTTCCACCTCCCCCCCAATCCCCCCCAATCCTGCATAGCCTAAAGCAGATTCAAATTCATTTCAATATATGTAGTACTGGCTAAAGCTATTTAAAATAAAATAAAATAAAATACTTCTTGAAATAGAGTAAAATAACTTCACTCTCACAGAGGGGTTATAAAATTGGCATCTATTACTTCTCATCTGTCATGGACAGCCAAAAAAATATATTCACTGAACTATCTCCATACCTTGTGCTCCTTTATGAAGAACTTGTTTTATGCTTCTCTGCAATGCTGACAAACAAATAATTTCTCTCTCTCTAATTTTTTTTTTTTCAGCTAAGCACCATGACCTTCCTAGAAATATTAAAGGATCCTTTAGTGGAAAACTCCACAATCTCTTCACAGTGTTGCTGTTCTCCATAGCTCATAGCTCAGTATGATTTCTAAATGGAACAAACTGAACTTAAAATTATAGAACCATAAAATGTGTTATTAGGCAAGTTTCAGACAATTGAAATGAAAAGAAATATTTCATAGCATTGTGTAACATTTATGACATGTTCGTTGAACAATTTTGATACCACTCACATGCATATCATAGACTACAACTAAATGCTGATGGAATAAATGGAGATTTTTCTGTCACCTTGAATACCTTTACCTTTTTGTCCGTAATCACTGTGAGACAAATATAATCTATCTCTGTTTTCTGTTCTGTGATTCAAGTTAACGGCCACTGCTTAAAATTTGTTTTTACAGTTAGATTTAAGGCATTATTCATCTTTCAAAAAGCACTGATTCTACAAAAAACATCATTGCTTCAGCTGATCTTAAATCAAGGTAGGTCTGATTGATATGAACTACAAGTCAGATCCAACAGGAATAAACTTTTAAAGTGAAAATTATTGTGTCAAGCCTGAAAATTGAAAAACCCCACAGTAAAGGGTGCACCTACTGATCCACATCTATCTTCCGTACAGTTTTACTCACTCAGTCACAGCAACTAAAAATAATGTAACTCATGCTGCAACATCTGAGATCAGAATGCAGTTATTGCCACTGAGTTTTAAAAAGTATTTCCTAATTGGTATATTCTAATGTTCCAGGAAAAAAATCAGAATGGAAACATTTGAAAAGGGCTTCTCAGTGGGCAAAACCTACTAATTAATGCAAGAAATGATCTTCTGCTTCCGATGCCCTCTGGCTGGGCTTCTGGACTATCTGCAACAACCTTGGTGATACCAGCTGCTGGAAAACTGGATGCTGAGATGTCTCTCTACCTCTACAGCTTGAATTCTGTTTCAGCATGGAAATGTATATCTGATTAGTAGTTGTTTTACTAATTATTGAGGGAAGTGAAGGTGGCTCTCACAAAGTTTCATGGCTGTAAGATGAAGCAGGTCCCCATTCGTTGGGACTTCCGTGCTGTCTATACAAAGAACAACAGCTCTCACCTATTGAGAGGCTCAGTTTGCTCTGTTAAGGAACTTCTTTCCAAGAAAAGGCCTAGAGAACAGCTCTGCCAGCAAGAGTAGCAGACACCAGAAGCATTAGCAGTAGATTATCTGAGCAGACTTGGGTGGACTAGATTCTCAGCTGTGGTATGTCCTAGACAGATTTCCTACACAAATCCTTCCTCCAAAAGCTGGAGCAATCGTTTTGTACTTCATGGGATAATGAGATGAGAAGAAAGGAGAGGGGCCACATTACAGTCATTCTGCTGTCTGTGCTACAATTCATAGTGACATATACCTGAGAACTTGTCCCTACAGCACTTGAAGTAAGACAGGACCTTTACATAATTATAAGTATCTCTTTAGCCACAGAAGCATGAAAATTAATGAAAATGAGTTTTCAAAATTTGCTGACCTCTTGACAGCTGATGGAAAAATGTTTGAGGGCTTTCTCCCAGAAACAGCTGTACCTCAGGACTGGGGGCTAGGTCTTGATTTAATCTAGGACCTACAACACTCACAAGAGCTTGAAGGAGACCATCAAATACATAAAACCTTATTATGAGCTGCTAGAGTTAATTATAGAATATCTGGAATTTTGATCTGCTTAGTACATAACTTCAAATGTTTCATACCTAACAGCAATAGCTGTGGCTTTGTGTCCACTTGCACCTTGACTTTCAGGGCCAGTATTTTAGGCTGTCTTTAAAACCCATTTATCACTAGAAATACCTACTAATATTTTACAGCAGATGAAAAGAAGAAAAGATCAATTAAAACATTAATGTTTTACACCAAGCCAAATAGGACAGTATCAAATCGGACTCAAGGACGTACTTCATGACAGCATATTTTAGCTTACCAAGTATAACAGCCACGCACAATGCCAAGCCTCCTATCATGTACATGATTAAAGAATGAGAATATGTAACTCTAGGCAGATGATTTAAGAAGAGAGAAGAAGCCTTACATATTAATTGACTGTGAGGTTAAGGAACTATCATTATTTCACTGACTTTTTTATATTTCAGAATCTTAGTACCCCTTTAGTCTGAATTCACAGCTATGCAAGCCCAAACAGGCAGCAAACACTGGGTGTACGTAGCACCATGATGCACTACCTGGAGTTCCTCCAGTCTTCATTCTAAACATTCTTAAGGCTCTTTATAGATAACAGTCTGATTTCTTGCTGTGTTTTTTTCTACGATGTATTGCAATATTCACCTTCACTCCATGTCAAATCTAATATAATTCATATCTAATCTTGGGCAAGCCTAAGCTCTCTCTTGACTACAATGCATTCCAGCCTGAACCTTTTTATTTTAGAAAATAATCAGACAATGACATTTCTATGCTGACTTTTATTTTAAAAGAGTTCTGAAGGAAAGAAAGAGACCCTCAAATTACCTTCTGCACAAGGGCTTTTCCACATTTGGTACCAGAATGTACCCACCTCTTGTATCTCCAGAAGTTTTAGAGTTTTTGATCCTGTGTTGTAAATTTTCAGTACACTACCTGTCAGTTTTTTGATAGTCACAGTGTTTTGGAGCACATATTGAGAGCTTTATCCATATGAGATTAAAGTACAAATTCAAGACAGCAACATAGGGAATTCAGCAATTTACTATTTATGTAGTGTTACGTTATTTTATTACTTACATTACCAAGTGCCTCACATTCAGGATTCAACCAGAAACAAGGTCACTTTTTAAATGGGAACACAATATACGAGAAACTAGGTCAAAACCCATTCCTATGGATAGGATGAAAGGGTCATCCTTGGATCAAAGACCTCACAGCCGAGCTGAGACTTTCATTTTAGATGCTACAGTGAATAGGGCATCTTGCAATGGGAGCACTCATTGCTCAGTTGTGTGCTTATTCTCAAAAGTGCTATCCAAGCTTGTATCTTGAGAGGATGGAGAATAAAAGGAGGAAATTCTTTACTCAGAGGGTAGCGAGGCACTGGCACAGGTTGCCCAGAGAAGTTGTGGTACCCCATTCCTTGAAGTGTTCAAGGCCAGGTTGGATGGGGCTCTGAGCAACCTGATCTAGTGGGTGGCATCTCTGCCCATGGCAGAGGGATTGGAATTACGTGACCTTTAAGGTCCCTTCCATTATAAAGCATTCTATGATCAGGATGCTCAGGTGGCTACTAGAGATGTTTACAATTTCTGAACTGGTGCCAGTGGATAATGGATACAAAAATAGACATGGCCTTTTTTTCTGCCACTAGTTCTGCCCCTAACAATGTAATTAAAAATGGAAACATGCCATTTTGCATACACAAGAAAATACATATTTACTGGTGATTTCAACTCTGCACTGACTTTTCAACATACTCAGCAGCTATTCTAGATCATGAAGCACAAGATCATGAAAAAAATTTAAGAAAAAAAATTAATGAATGCCTGGCAAGTTTTACATTCCCCTTTAAAAAAAAATTACATACACCCTCCCTTCCTCCCTTCCCTCCAGCAAATACCACTCATGTTTAAGATTAGATTATTTTTCTCCCGATTCCTCTTTAGCTGCCAGAGAGTGACTCATTGTCAGATTGATCTAATTACAATTACAGACCTTGTTCTTCTGGTGTTACAAGGGAAAACTAGGAAACATAAAGGAAAAGGTCAATACAGAAAGACTGTACAAGTCAGGATATGTTAAACAGTGCCACTAGTGATTTCTGTTGATTTTTCTATAGCATATTTTACAATAATGCAACAGAAATTAGTTACACTTCCCAGACACCTACCTGAAGGATTGGCTTTGTTTCCATGCAACACATTTCAGATTTTAGATCTTTGGCACAAAAGTGAAACAAGTAATAGTTCAATAATATAGTTTAATAATAGCATCATGTAGTTACTGTTAGTAGGATAATAAAGATGAGCTATTAATGTAACATGCATGAATTTTGAATGATTTATACATTATTTTGAAAGATTTATACATTTGGTAGCAGGAATAATTTAACACCAACTGTTCTCCTAAGACATTAGCAAAATGGGATTTTTTCAAAGTTATATTTGCAATGTTTAGCTTTTCAATATTATTATTCTGAAGATACTATAATGCAAGCCTTATGTTAAGTTATAGAACAAGGCATATTGAGCATATTGCATAGTGTCTAAGCAATGGATATAGTTTATGACTGATTTATACACTTTGAAGGCAAAAGTACACATAGAAAGAGTGAAATTCTTTTCATGAGAAGACCTATCTCTTGTTTGCCTTTAAATTTTTTTCTAGGAGCTAAAGAGAAAGGTCGAGTCTAAGGATCTTGCTTTGTCAGAAAGCTTATTTAATGTCAGTAATCAAGAGCATTAAACTTGTACATTACTATAATAACTTCTGCATTTTCATACACTTCTAATTTTCCCAGAGAATGTAATTACGTAGTAGGTGTTTAACTGCACTATCCTTGTCACTGCCTTTATCTAATAGCTGACATTATGCAGCTAAATATGTCACCCCTGAGAGTCTTCTCAATTTGTTTTGAGATGCTGACATGGTTGTAAAAAAACCCCATGGCTACCTTAACAATTTTGCAGGGGAAACAATCAGTAAATCTTACTGGTCTGGCGTTTCAGAATCAATTAGCTTTACTGGAGAAGTTCAAAATACTGAACAAACACAATACTGATGCAGTAATACTTTGGAAGACATTACTAGCTGGAATTAGCAAAGCAGGTTGTTAAGGCTATTTACTGTTTAATTTTATTCATTATGTTTCATTTTGGTTAAAAAACAAAAATCAAAAGCATAAAGCTCATGATCGCAGATAATAAGATTTTGCCTTTTTAGTTTTGGAGAAGATATATGAAATCTAGCAAGTAATATTGTTTTTTAGTGGTTAATTAAACAAACATAAAGGGGGCTGGGAACATAAAGTGCAGGTCCCCTGAAAATCCGTACTGCAAAGAGACATTTCCTGGTAGCCCAAACTCTTTTATTCCCGAGGAGATACCTATTACAGAACATGACTGTCCTCACCAGTGGCTAAGGCAGTTGCACAGAAGAGACTCAGTTAAAAACCAGAATAGAATAAATGAAAATGAGGAGTCAAGAGAAAATCAGAATTTCCATTGCAACATTTTTGTCATAAATAGTGAAGAATCAAAATAATGGAAGGTAAGAAAAAACCCCAAACCCATATTGAAAATGTGTGATCCGTTTGTATATTTAACTGAAAAGAAGTGCTTTTATATTCCAAGTCATTAAGATGTTAGACTTTGGCACTTGTAACAAAGTTTTGAGTTAATCCAACAGTACATTGCACGTGTGGGATTGATTTCATCTGGTAATAGGTGTCTACAATGCAAACATTTACAGCTGAGCCAGTCATTGTGTAAGGGATATTGGTCATCTCACAGAATAAACTTCTGAATAAAGCACTCTCTAAATGTGCCTGGTTTTGCCTTTAAAGAGGATGACAACCTCTCCTTACACGGAAGAAGTCAAAACAAATCACATGCATTTTGTAGAAACAGCGTTTTCCGCAGAACTGCAGTTGTGCAGCATTTGTCTTGCCTCACTGAATAGTCCCATGAAAGTCTGCAGTGGTACTTTCTGACCTCTCTGAGTCAGTACTGAGGTTAAGAGAAGGTACCTAATAAATGTGGAAAATTTGAACCAGACAAAAAAACGTAACAACAACATGAGAGGTGTGAAAAGACTATGTGAAAAGTAGATGCTAATAGACAAAGTCGCTCATGCCAAGTTGCTTTTTTCAGTGTAAGCACATTTCAATGAAAAACATATACTTGGTATCAAAGCTGCCTCCAAGGAGACAGTAGACATTTGTGTTATATTTCTGAGAATCTGAAATTTAGGATTGGATTCATGTAGCAGAGCTAACCCTTACGAACATATTTACTGAATGCTCAACAAGTGAATTCCAGAGGAACTGACAGTAAAGATGTTCATAAGAGGTGATGCCTTGTAGTGCAAAATAATGTGATAGAGGCTGGTAAATGGCCTTGGTATGCTAACACATATCCTCTGCTGCTCTCTGACATTCTTCCTGCAGGTCCTGGTCCCTGCTACTCAGACACTATCCTCAAGACCCTGCCCTCCTCATATGTACTCCTACTTCCCCCCCTTCGTCTCCCCAGGATTTGCTGTTGGAACAGTCCTTGCAGGCACCTCCATCACCTCTTCCACTGAAAAGGCAGCAGGTTTGCCAAGACCTACCATTAAAACCACTGCAGCCAAAACAGGTTACAGCATCTTAAACAAGCAGCTTGAAAATGAAACCTGGGGAAGTAGTAACTGGCCACATGGTGAAGTGCAGGACAATATGGAAACATTTGCAGCTGGGATAGCAACAGCAAGAAGAGAGTCTGTTTATTTCTTAAATAAATGGAGCAGTCTGTCACCATGACAGCTCAATGATACTCCACTCTCTGGCTTGCTCAAAGCTCATGAGATGTTAGGATGCACATGGAGAAGAAAGGAGAATAACACTGATAACAAGGCAATGTCTTTCTGTGAATTAGTGCACAGTGTCATGAAGGACGTCATGGAAGCATTGATCATCTCCCAAAAGGATCACAAACTTTGAGAGGATTCACAGAGGAACCACTCAGAGTTGTAAAAAACTATGGAGAGAGCATGAAAAGAAAGGAGTGGTTTCTCCTAGGAGGAAATTATAGCAAGGAAGATGTTCAGAAGGGCATACGTATAAAAGGTATATCAAGATCAAGACCTCTGTCTTAATTTGTAACCCCAGAACACCAACATCCAAAGCCATGAATTTTAAAAATGGGAATAGGAAACAGATCTTTCACGCAACAGGAAATTATACTATGGCATACATTTCTACAGGAGGTTTTGAATGCCCGTGTTTAGCAAAGAGACAAAAGAACTCAGACACATTTTTTGGTATCAGAAATATCCATATTCATTATTTTTCAAGCCACTGCATTTTTGAAATGAAATTGCTTGAATAAATCTATTTCTACACAGGAGCTAAGTCTTCTGGGTGGAGGTTAAGGCCCATATTGTTAGCAGCATATTCCATGTAAGCCTACTCACCAGGCTATATTGATGCCCTTTAAAATTTCTGTTTCTGGCCACCCTGAAAAAAGACACTGTGGATCTCATCCAAATAACAAGCCTCCCAAAATGCCTAGCAAACATTCAAAGAAGAGTTAAACAGGACACAACAAGGTGCTTTGAAGTTATCATTAATTACAATCATGTTTTAAAATAATAAATGACAGCCACAAGTGAAGTACCTTAATTTTCTTTGCTTTCATTTTTCATTTCCTAATTTCCTTAGTAGAAAACTCTAGATAGTGTGGTCTGTGCAACACAATCCACTCATCAAACTAATTACAGTATAAATTTCTACTCAATCTGTTTAACTAAGCATTAGTTGGAAAGTTCTTGGGAAACCCTTACCAACATAGTGAAGCCTTCCTTTATATAAATCATTTGAAAGAATATAAGAAAGGGAAGAAATCCATTGAAATTTAGCTCTTAGAAAGCTGATGAATAAGCTAATCTGTTACTGAGTGACTCAATGTCCTATTGTTTAAAAATGGCATATGAACAAAACTCCAGGAGAATGCCATTGTTCTGAGCTATTTTCTTTTCTTAATTAGTCCTAATGCTATTTTATAAAACTATTATTCTCTTTTTTTAGGTATCTTTGATCTGAACACATAAATATGCAAAATATAGAAAAATAAGTACCACAAATAATTTCCAAAGTTAAAACCTGCATCTTAAATTGGAACTGCAGTACTGAGAAAATTACTGAATGTAGGCTTCTTTTAGGATATAAATTGAATATGTTAATTTTATTCATCAGAAACAATGGCACAATGCACATACATACAAAATCCACCAGAAATAAGGGAAGGTCACCAGGCTAATCACTTTGGCTTATTTCCCTTTTCTGTACTCCCATCTGCTTATTTTCTCTGCTCTTCATATTTAAAAGGAACAACTTGAACAAAGTTAAGCCAAAATTGACCTACTTTTTTTTGTTCATTTTAATTAATTTCTTTCTTCTTTGCAGCATCTCTGTAATTTCTATACCTTCTAGTTCACACATGGTTTCTCTTTAAAGCCAACTAAATAATGTCACATTTTTTTGCTACTGATGAGAAAACCTGTAACAGTACAGTACTGAATCATCATCACCAGGGATGAATCTGCATTCAAATGGTGTCAATATGCAGGATGGGTATCTCTACATTGAGAAACAGGTCACCTTAAGCCTACATGAAATTAGAATTAGCAAGCCTGCAGATCAAACTAATAGAAGCAGAGGAGCGTATTTCAATAACGTGGTTTCTTGGCAGTGTATTCTTTCCACATAATTTTGTGCAAATAGATTCATTTCACTTCGTATTAAAATGCAGCACTTTGCTCTGAATCCTCTCCTCCCAAGCCAGCACAGTCCATGTTACTTATTAATCAAAGACTGTGGAAAAGGAATTTTATCAGTAGGTGAGTACAGCCATTTGAGAGGAAAGAAAACAACCCAAAGTACAGAAATCAAATCAAGTGCTACAAAAAGTACTCTGTTCTTGTATCAGTGATGCCAACTTTTGAAAAAGAATATTTAAAATTTCTCTGAGATGGAAATGGAGCCAAAACTCACTGCAGAAAGAGACAAACCTGGCAACTGCTTATAACAGAGCTCAAGACCTAATAACAGGCCAATCTGCCCATCAGTTCCTGCAACTGGCAGGAATTTTCAGATCAATTCAAGGGTGACTGGGATGCACGGACCACAACAGCTGCCAGCTCATGAGGGCTCTGCATGCTGGGATGAGCAATGAGGAACCCAAGCTAGAGACTGAAATCAGAAGAGATCTGAAATGACAGCTTTCTTCCCCAAACCTACTTCTCCAAACTTTGTTTTATATTTTGGTATGAGTAAAGTATAAATAAAAATCTAACGGAGCTTTAATGAGGATTGAATACAGGACAAAGAAGAGATTATGTAAGCAGACCTAACTGGAAAGGGAAAAAAAAATATAAAGCAAAGACTCTTTAAAAGAACTGCTTTTAGATTTATTTGCCTCACTCAGAAATCAAATCCTAGCCCTGACTGAACTGTCTTTCCAGCCACTTTCTGTGCTTGGCAGGTAAGATGCATAAGGAAACACTATGAGTGCAGTTGCCAACCTGAATTTTATGAGACCACGCTAGACTATCCTAATCACATTCATACCATTTTGCTTTGGCTTTCTCAGGTCTCTAACAAGAAGCAGATTTGCAATGCAAGGTGGTCCAGTGAAAACAAAAGGAATAGAGAGCCTGGAAACAGACTCTGGCTCCGAAGCAGAAGAGCTGGTATTCCCTGTTATTTCACACGGACCCAAAACAAAATCAAGTGTGAGACAGTTTAGTTCAACTGCTCACACTCTCAGAGCTCACATGAGATAATATGATGGTGGCAAACCAAGTAGTTGGGGCTGGATTCAACTTTCAAACACATGAAACACATGCAGGAGTGTCCTTTCTACCACTGCTCAGTAAAGCAGAGTGCAGCAGGTACTTTGAAGTGCATTTCACTGCAAAGCTACATTCACATTTCCTCCAAACAGACAACAATGTACTTCCTGAAGGCTGTTGTGCTGAGTTCTGAAACTTTCCAAAAAAGAACTGCATGAGGGCTCTGGATGAAAAGGAAAGACTTAAGAGAACCTCCATCCCTCTTCCTTGCTGGTGGCTTGAACAGACTTCTGCATCCTATATTTCTGTAATTACAGTAGTTCTATCCCGTTTGGGCAGTACTATACGAAATGAGCAGAAGAGAACAGCCCTGTTTCTCCAGAAGAAGGGGAGAGGTAAGAAAGATATTGCAAAGAAAGGAATTCTTCATCTTTCCAGCATACCCTCAAAGAGGCTAAGCTGGAAGCTGCAAATGTGGTAAATGGATGTGGGCAGAGTTTCTGGCAATGGTAGCTCTACTAGCTACTTAGACTATCTTGTCCAGAAGACAAGAGTCAACATCCTATACTACAGAAAATTCATATGATAAACTAAATCTCATTGAGCAGTTCCATTCTTGCAGTCTTTCCTCCTGAAAAATGAAAGTATTACACTATTGTGCTATGGTATGCCATGCATCCAGGATAGATGGCAAAGAAAATGTGATAGAAAAGCTTTTTATTCTTGGAGAGGTACTATCTTCAGAGCTGTAAAATTTTATAGGGTTAGGATCCTGTCCCAGACAGCATGGTTTGGAAATTTGCTATTCTCTACTGGAGAAATTTGCTATTCTCTACTGGAGCACAGCCTTTTACCTGAAACATCTAGATGTCTAGGGCTCTTGCCAATTTGTTTGTTTGTTTTTTTAATTAAGAAATAAGTTTGCTCCTCATGCTGAGAAGCAACTGGAGAGCCTGCTGTACCAGGGAATGAAGAGAAAAACGTGAGTCATGTTTGGCAGCATCTGCCATTACACACAGCAGAAGATGCACTTAAGCCAGTGCTTGCTAAAGCAAGTGAACTAACAGAAATAGAGTCTTATCCATCAGCATCACTGCATAGGTCAGAGCAGGCAGATGCAGCATATCAATTTGATCTGGGATGCTGTATCAAAAGACCTCAGGAGAGTTTTCACAGAATGATTTCAGTAACTCTTGAAAGCCCCCAGGCTATTTGAACTGAATAGCAGATGTAGGGATAGATGATACTCCTCTCAGGTACAGAATGGATTGTCTTTGCTGGAAATGCCACTAGATATTCAAAGGAAGGAAGACTAAAATTAAGGCTGTCCTTTCCCTTTTTCCTGAGGCTGTAGGATGGAAACTGGGATGCAGGTCTGCAATCAGAAGCATCTTTGCCTTTGACCACAAAGGAAACAGTCACAATCTGGATCACAATTGAGCCTGTGTCTAAAGTCAAAGACTAGAATCTGGAGTTGGAAAAAATAACTACTTTGAAGAAAATCGTCGTGCTCCCTTTGGTGCTCTTTTTCTTTCCCTGGTACAAAGCCTGAACATTTGGAGATGTTGTGTACCTCACCCAATAAAAAGGTGGTTTTACTTTAAAAAAGTATCAGACACATAAAAATACTGCAAAAACTTATCTGTATTAAATTTGCCAAAAAACCCCCAGTGACCAGACTCTTGTTTTTCTCACAATAAAAGTAAGACAAAATAAATCTATGATCAACTGACCATCATTAAGAGAAACAAGATAACACAAATCATAGAATCATTAATGTTGAAAAACATCTTTGAGATCATCAAGGCCAACTGTTCAACCCTGGACCACCACCATGTTCACCATCAAACCATGTCCTCAAGTGCCATATCCATGCTTTTTCGAATACTTCCAGGGATGGTGACTCCATCACTTCTCTGGGCAGTCTGTTACAATTCTTCACAACCCTTTCTGTGAAAAGAATTTTCCTAATACCTAATCTAATCTTCCCCTGGTGCAACTTGGAGCCCTTTCCTCTTGTCCAGTCACTTGTTACCTGGGAGAAGTAATGAAGAAGACCAGACCTGAAGACAGGTGAGATACAAAATATAGAGAAAAAAACCTCTTTGATTTTAGCAGTGCTGTATAAAAGCAAGAATGAGAGCACTGAACCCTAATTTAGTGATGAAAATAGGTTTCCTAAGATGAAAAAATGGGATCTGCATCAAATAAGTGGAGAGGGCTTCTCTGTGGAAGACTACATACTCTAGGAAGAAGCCAGACAGGGAATACAGAGATGGGTATTAATTTGAAGGGATTCACTAGTACATACACAGAACTACCTTATTTCTGTTTGGGAGTCCCTGGACAGAAGGATGCACACAGGTGTTGTGTACCATGTAACAATGAAACAGGTAGTGTCAATCCTCCTGTACACATATAGCAAAGCTGACAGTCTACTGCCAACAAACCTATATTAAATTTAACTACATAAAGCAAATTTAGTTTTCTGGATGTCTGATTATCTCACCTATTTATTCACAAACATATTTATGGCACCACTGCATATTTAGTAACCATTCTTTCTTTATGTCTATGTGCATATCTACACATGCACGGATAAATGAGAAACATTTATATCTTCTGGCCTTCCTTCCAGCTATGTAACTGTTAAGCAATGTCTTCAGCTGTTACTCCTCTAAAACTATTCTTGTGATCCTACCTCACTTACAGTTTGCTGCATCTTGTTTTCATTATGCTGTAAAATTGAAGCAGTGGAGGAGGTGAGCTGTAAGAAAACCATTTGTTCAATGAAAAGCCCCTCAAAATAGCAAATACATTTTATTGAGCTCTTTTGGTAGAAGCTATGCTCTTCTGAAAAGTTAACAAAGGAAGTTTTCTCTCTCTCCCAATGGAATAAAATTTCATTTTTACACACACACACATAGATATCAGAAATAGATGCTTGATTTCTTATAAATATAAATATATCCAAAAATAATTAACTGTTATACTGTGTCATAAATACAGTTCTGTTTTTATGAGTGTCGTCTCTTCTGCTGATTGAGTGCTAAAATCTCTTCTCAACCGTTTCACTTCCAAGACAAATTGTCAGTATCCCCAGTGGCATGTATTAATTTACAGATGAGCAGGATCTTCATGGGATTAGCAGCTGTTCTTCACATTTACATCCTCTGCCAAGATAATCTTTCATAATGTTTTCTTGAACCACTCAGTTACATGGAAAAGCCTCTGTAATGACCGGTCCTTGGCTCACCTTGCTCTCCTGTGGAAATACTATTAAAGCATAATTCTATGGGTTGGAAAAACATATGTGAAGACCTAAGAGTTGTCTCGGAAATACTTGGCTCCTTGTACAAGGAACAGCAGGATCTGCAAAGGGCCATATCTCTCTAGCACATTTACCGGTATTGTTGTCAGGATTATCATATTAACTCTAGACCAATCTATTGTGTGAAGTACTTCTCATTTGACACGTAAATCAGGGCCTATATTCCAAAAAGCTTTTCTCGTAAGTGTAAAGGAGAGATGAGACAACAGGCATGCAGACCTGAGAGAAAAAGAAGCACCATGGCTGTGCTGGGTTGGTGAACTTCCCTGTGTGACGTACAAGTGGCCTAGCTCCCACCTAGGTTTGCAAACAGAGTTTTAAGAAGGCTTTAAAAGGAGGGTTGTTGCTGCGCTCTGGCTGTTTACAAAGAATTTTCCTAAAGCGTGAGGCCCCAACTAAGAGACAAAGGAACTTTTAAATCTAGAAATTCGGGATTGGGGAATGGAGAGATGGAAGGTGAGCAAGTATGCCAAGAAGTGTACATGATAAGAAAGGAACAGGCTTTTAAGGAAGTTGCAAGTGAAAATAAAGAACTTACATTTAATACAGCAAAAGACACAGGGATGGCTTGGGGAATGAAAAAAGAATATGGCTGAAGTGATGGATGAGGAAAATGATCCCTGCAGTAAAGTTTGGTACATCTGAGAGGCAGGACTGCACACCTTTCTCACAAAGAAGAATTTAGTTCAGTGTCTCTGCTGAATCCAGAGGGATTACTTTGAGTTAAGAGTCTCCTGTGTCAGATAGAGCTCCATGAACTTTCGTGTGCTTCCTATTGAACTGCACTTATCTGAAGAATTCAGTTTTGGGCAATGCATGTCAAAAAGAGCATAGACCAGAGAAGAAAAACAAAAAATTATCATGTATATAGAAAATGTTAATTGCAAAGGAAAACTGAATGGAGTAGGACTGTTAATCTAGAAAAGAGCAGGCTGAAACCTGAGAGTAGTCTCCAAATGTATGTATAACAAGAAAGGAAACATCTTTTTTCCACAGCTGAGGAGGACAAGAGGAAATGAATTTAATGTGCAAGAAACTTCAGACTACACTTTAAAGAATGAACTTTTTAATGTTAAAACATAGTGAAACAATTGTTGCACGGTGAGATTTTGGGATCTCCATCATCAGAGGTCTTCAAGAAGATAGTATACAAACACCTCTCAGAAGTGACATAGATCTACCTGATCTTACACTGTGGCCAAGGAAATGAAATATAGTTTACAGGAATTCTTTAAAGCTTATTAACCTTCAAATAACCAGTTTATGACTCGTAATACAAGGTGTTCTTCATGACGTGATCAGTAGCATGAGACTTATCAAATTTTACTTCTGTAACCTCACTTAAAATACTGTCTCATGAGTCCAAAAACCGTGCTGTGCTTTTTCAAGTGTCTTTTACTGATTAAAATAAGAGTCACTTAGAAAGCTGAGACCTGAAGTAGATCATTACTCTTCAGGTCTTGCTTTACAACTACTTCACACACTGACAATGGGAGATGTGGTACAGACGTTTTTCTTGCAATAAGGTAAAGGTATAGTCCCTGGAGCTGTGACAGGATGGGATAAGTAAGGAAAAGATTGTTACCTGGGATCACTTCTGTCCCAAAAAGTAAAATGAAAACACTCTCCAGCAAGATGGACCACTATCATAGTAACTGTTGCTGATTAAGAACAATCATCTTTCCTATAAATTAAGCCAAAACCATAAACAATAATATTTTAATTTGAAAACAACTTTTAAAAAGCCCAAAGACTACCTGGTTCCCAGTATGTCATGTTCTTAAATGGCTACACTTAAAACAGAAATTTGATATTTCTTATTTCTTCAAATGCAGCTTTACATTCAAGTTCTGTGGGCACTGTAATATTTTCAAGAAATGAAGTTTCCTGGACAGTTGGAAGTGATTAACCTTTATGATACTTTGAGATTTTAGTGGGTTTGAGGAACTACAAAAAGCAAATACCAAAGGACTCAAATTTGGAAAACACTATTCCCATTCATGTCACCAAACCCACTACAGACACTTGAAAAGCAATGATTAAAAATAGCTAGACTAGATGCATGTGTGTCAAGCTGCAAGTGTTCCCAGAGGGTAATCACACAGATGTCCAAGCTCACACAACGGAAATTACAAGGCAGGGTGCCTGCCACTAAAGAGACATTTTTCCTTCACACAGAAAATGGCAGACAGTCTTCAGAGAAATGCTGAAGCCTTTTTCACATGGATTAAACGTTCCAGTCCCGGAGGGTCCTATTCTAGCAAGAACTGTGAGATAAATAAAGACAGAGAATCTGAAAAGAAACAATTCTTCCAAATAAACCAAAACAGCATTATTGGAAATCTAAATACAAACAAATCGCAACTGAGGTCAGGATGCTGCTTTTAGTTCCCATGCCAAATCTTCCAAAATCAACATTGTGGTTTGGCTGTATGTTATCAATAACTGCTTGCCGTGCATTCATCTGACATGACTCACTGACACTCAGCTTCCTTCCTGCACTTCCTTTGGCTCTCAAACATTGCTCTGTATTCAAACTTAATTAGTACTGATGTCACACACCGGCCTCTCACAGCAGCACTGAGTCGAGCCCGGCGCTCACACAGGCAGAAGCTGACAAGTAGGTATGGCCACGCACACTGGTAATGTGCCTAGCTTTGAGAGCCTGCCAGGGATACAGAAAGAGCATGAAATTATTGAAATCTGAGTTTTAAAATCAGTATTAATGCTGGGTAAATGTAAGTGTCTGAATGAATCCCTCTGCCCTGTGTGCAAACACACGAATGCAGCTGAGGAGCCAGGCCATATGGCTCAGGCAGCTCAACATTTACACCGCTAATCTGCCCAGTAATAGCCTTTAGCTCTCAAACTTTCTCACTTTAATCATGAGCACATGACATTTTTTTTTTGTGGTTTTAAGAACTTTAGATTATGACCCAAATAGAAGTTTTATATAATTTATTTGAGAAACCAGTAGATATCCAGGAAATTCAGACAATACAGGATGCACTGTCTCTGTCAGTCTGTGAATTTCATCATTCTGGCAGGCAGGCAATACTAAGCTGGAGCTGAAAAAAAAAAACAAAACAACCCAAAAGGAGTACAAATAGCAAGTTACTGCTGAAGATGTCAATGCAAAGCTTTCAGAGAAAAGGAAGGCTACACTTCTGAATACTAACTTCCAAGCTACTTTGTTGAATGTATGTTGTTATTTGGAGCAACTATTTATTACAGACATGTTTGCCAGAGAAGTAAGGCAAACATTAAGTATAATATAAAAACAAACAAAAAAGCCGCTCCGCAATTTCTGTTTCCGCAGACAGTTTTGAACTGGCTTTGCTACTGCTAAATGTTTTATACCAAAAGCTTTTTAGGTTCATAATTCTTCACAAACACTAAGTAAAAATAGACATCTGCCCTTGAGTCTTAAGCCAACATAAAATATTTACAAGGATGGCATGACAACCAGCATGCTTCAGTTTCTGTAAGAAGTTGGAATTCCCCTGATAAGTGGAGGTTCTGTGAAGTGTTATCACACTATTTATATCAAGTGTTATAAATGAAATTCTTATGCTGAGGTACATGTATCCAAAGAAAATACAGCCTACTTAAACAATATTTTTGCTCTTGATTTTCACACAAATTAGCTTTTTCATCTGCCAGCAAGTTCTTTCTGATTATTCTGCAATTATTTTTAATTTCTCTGAAGCAGCACATTAACTAAACAGAAATAAATTATTTTCCACTATGAGTAAATTGACTCCATATCCATGAAATCGTTTGCACTGGAGTTAAAATGTGAAGGACTCTTGTTCTGAGTTTTCTGAAGGATGAGGTGGATCTGAGTGTTGACTCAAGACCATGTCACACATGAAGTACAGAGATCAGATCCATACAGATACTTGTGAAGCAATGTTGGATGTCTGTGTTACATATTACTACGTCATAATCACATGAGAGCATGGTGCAGAGACAAGCCAGTGGCTCTGCGTGATGTTAGCCAAATAAAGTCAGGTTTTTAACTGCACTCTCAGTCCTGGATCTGTCAGCAAAGCTGGCAATGGAGAAGCGAGGATGCAGAATGGATGTGATAACAGTCATGGAACAAGAAAAATTGCAAAGAAGACATACAGTAGACCAGAGAGAGATTTTAGAGAAGAGATGAAACAAGACACAATACATTATCAATATACTCCAGTGAGAGATCAATTATCTAAAAGTTGGGAAGCTATGGTCTAGGTGCTTGTGATATTGCTGAACTTTCCCCCAGGCACTGTGCTCTGAGGCCTTGAAGAAATTCCTGTGGAAGGACCCCTGCAAAGCTCCATGGGAACAAACGTATCCCCAGACCTGCCGGACTAGAACTAAAGCCTTCATTTGCACAGTGTCTCCTTACACCATGTTGACAACACTGCTCTCAAATATTCAATAGCCACAATTTTGCCTGCTTTCCCATTATGTGCAAAGCAATTTTAAGTTGCAAGTGTATGTCTTAAATTATTGGTCCCAATAATGAGCCTGTAATATAGCAATGTTTGCAAAGCACTTGCAGAGAACCTTCGGAGGAACAGTTAATGATAGGATGCTGTGTAACATCAATATACTCACTCAAAAGCCATGAATCGAACAGAACAAACAAGCCACAATTCTAACCAACATCTTCTTGGGAGGTAAAAAAACAACAACAACAACAAAGACGATCTTCAAAAATAAAAGCCATTATGCCTGAAAATCCCTGATCCATCTTCTGTCTTTCAATATGCAAAGTTCAACAAGAGTTCCTTGGATAAGGTGGGCAAAACAGAGAAAATAGATGCCTTTGCCACAGCCATCAGTAGAGCTGCTGCATTCTTCAAAGCTCTTGCAATTTTGTGCCAAAGCCTGCTGGAGCTCATTGTGCTGCAGGACGTTCAGGGACTGAACTGCCTCCAGTAAGCCTCTGTGCCTTGTGTTTACCTGTGCATCCCCCAAAAGCCCAGTGCCCACTGCCTGGCTATATCCATCCCCAAAAATGAGATTTTGATCTCCTGTATACTTAGCTGAGGAGTTGGTTTTGATCTTAACAATGAGAGATTCAGGACATTAGTTTTCAATATAAAAAGCAGCATAACAGCACATTGGCAAAATGTCAGGTAAATACATAGGCTCATTCCCACACTGTGCAGCATTATCATGAGGAAAACTCTTGGGGGAGGAACCTCTGAGAAAGGAAACTCAGAACCAGAACTCATTATGGTCATAATTCATATACAAGACAAAGCAAAATGTTTATTTAAAAAATTATTTAAAGCGAGATATGCCTGAACACATAGCTTCCCCAGGGATAGCTGGGTCTCTGGCAAGCACTTAAAACATCCATGCTTCTGGGATAAAGTTTTTTGAAGACAAAATGCTACCATATTGATTATCATGAGAAAGATAATAATTGATTTTCAAAAGCACATGATTTCTGGAAGTTCAAGCTTGTCAAGAAAAGTGGTGCCAAATGTGATGGACACTGCTGAGGATCTGGCCTTGTCTCTTAGGATTCAGTTAGAATTTAACAGGAGCAGAGTTAGTGAGAAAATACTAACTATTTAGTAATTTTGAGTCATTTGCTGCAGGAAAAATAAGACAAAACCAGCTGCAAGCAAGCAAACAAAACCCTAAATCCCAAGCCATCTTTATTTTGCTTGCTTTTGCTCTCCTGCATGCATGGGGCATGAACTGTGCAACTCTGAAAAGTTTTAATAATTCAGGAATCAGAACCTGTCTTACCCACCCTTAACTGCAACTCAGTCTTGTTCGGGATTCCCTCAGAAGGAAGGCCCATATGGGGCCTCCTCCTCACATAGCTCCCCTCATAGCTCACTGGGAGCTTCAATCAAAGCAAATCTGCCAGGTATGGGGCACACACCATCTGAGAGGGCCACTTCATCATTCCTAGCAATCCACTGCCCTTATGTATCTATGGCTCATCTCCATATTTTTTTACCACATTGTTACCTCTAAGGCTTCCAAAATTCCTACACAGGAATTCTACTGGCTGTCACTCTAAAACTCAAACTTTTGCATACCTGAAAAGTTGTACAAATTGTTTTTCCCAGCCCATCTTCCACATGTGCATCCTGCAGTGAATGCGGGAGCTGAGCATGCTGCTGATGATACGGCAAATCTAATTGTATAATTATAGCCACCTTAAAGGGAAAGCCAAACTTTCATATGCCTAAGGGGAGTGGTTTAACAAATTTATATGCAGATGGAAGCATATCAAGAGCAAACAGCTAGTCATTCATAGAATAAATATTCCCATAATAAGCGCATAACAAGAAGCGATGGTAGAGCATGCAAAGCAGATGGCCGATCTGTGCAACTAAATGTGTGGGTCCCAGCAGCCTCATTTATGCTTGCATTTTCCCTTTTTTAGACTCTAAATGAAGAAAATAAAAAAACATTCAGCAAAAACAAACCACTGCACCCTCTCCCTCCAAAAAACAAAACCAAAAAAACCGCAGCCAAAACCAAAAAGAGAAAGAACAGGCCATGCTAGGAGATGAACTGCTGATCCACTGAATGAGAACAGTCAGACAATACACACCGGAAATCAGGATGTCCTGGGATCTGCTGTGCTGAAATGCCTACCACAAATGTGTACCTGTCAGTCACACTGGGGGGACTGTTACCCTTTAGACCCTCAGCCATGTGCTCCAGCTGAGTGAGGGATCTTCTTAGCTGACGGAAGACTGCTTTGCAAACGCAACCTTTGCAGACAGAGCTGAGTATAAACTGGGAGGCTGCTACTGGCGGTCAACCATGTTATTGGGATGCTGAGTCACTAAAAAGTGCAACTACACTGATTTAATGGGACATCTACCACAGCACTCTGAATGCCTCAGGCAGCAAGGTTCAAGATGTACCTTACTGTATTGTAAATTTGAAGGAGCAAATAGTATTGCAAATAATAGTATTTTGTATATTCTGGGTTAGGTAGGAAGAAGCAAAGCAAGTGTTGATGGGAGTACACAAGGGAGCCTGGCACATCAGGGAAGATAATCTTGTGAGTGATGGTGCAGGACTGAAGATCAAAAGATCTGGTTGATCCTTTCAGTACTGTGAGAGACCTCATGGCGGATGCTGGGCAATCACTTGCATTCTGACCTTCTGCCTTCCAGCTGCAAAATGAAGATAGTGAAGACCACGAAGTGTCCTTCTTAGCTCTGAAAACTTAAATATTGCAATTCACCTCTTTGCATGTGGCTTTCTCCTGACAAAGCAGAGAATCCAAATATTCCACAATCAGATGAGATGTATTATTACAAAAATGCCTGTCAGGAAATGCTGAGTGTGAACTCAGTCATGTCTACAGAATGCTTTCAGGTCCCTAAAATGCTAGTCATCATTAGTTTATAGTTGAAAAGGTCTCATGTCTGCTTCTGTACAATAAACATAATACAGTCAGTCAAACATACATTCAAAAAGCAGGACAGGGTACACATTTCAGTATTTTGTCCTCTTATTCCTTTCATGGTGATTTTTCAAAGCTATAGAAAATTTACAGCTTGGTTTGCTGTAAAATTTGTTTTCAGCAAACCCTCTCTCCAAATTACTGAGTATTTTAGATGTGCCCTATGGTACATGATCTTGATTTCCCACATAATTTTTGTTTATCCCATAATGACTTTGATGTCTTCAGAGTTGGAGAACGTCTGATACCAGTAGTCCATTCAAGAGCTTGAGAGGACCTTTTTAACATAATTTTTAGTATCCTAGAGTATTACATGTCTTAAACAGGAAAAAACCTACCACAGTCTTGTTCGATATAAGCACATCTACCACGCACCTGCACTTCTTATCAATGTGGTTTGATATCAAGATTGGCCCAGATGACTTTATTGTCAGGGGAATCTGGACCTACTCTAGTCCCTACTGCAAGTTTTTAGTTTAGTCTGTGAACACTAACTATTGTTGAACCTTTTGAACCTCTGGTATAGTGAAAAAAAAAAATCTTGAACTTCAACCGCTATGGCCTGTATATCAACTGATCTGGGAATTACGGATATCTAATAGATATTATAGATATTTCTCAGAAAAGGTTATATCATGTTTATACCTGCTGTGAATAAAGCAGAAGTACTTCCTCTGAGAGCACTCACCAAGAAGCCCATCCAAACTAGGGATGTACACTCCTGGGGCACTGCCACTTCACCACTGTGAGAAAGGTTGAGTTACTTCTTTGCAAACCACCTTTGTAAGACACCCCACTAAAGATCAATCTTGTCCAGTAGGCAGTGACTGCACTGGCAGCTTGGCCAAAAACTTCCAAGGGAGCAACAACAGAAAAGAAATTCACTGTCCCAATGTACTTTTTGTTGGACAATCAACAAAACCCACCATACTCTCATTTGCCACATCCTAAGAGAATGGCATTGCAGGAGGACAGTAAGTGTGTGACACACACGCCAGCCAAGAGGAATAGGGCCACAGGTACAATGCAGACTAACCAGGACTCTGGGAAGCAGCAAAACATTTTGTTTTCCCGAGAGGCACAAACTATTCTTGCTGATGGGATTTCAATCAATTCACAGCAGATGGAACTCCACATCACAGAGGCATACACAGCTGGACAGGCAGGCACCAAAATCAGCCCCTCTCGGTATAAAAGGCCACCCAGTAGAACATGACAAGTATACTCAAGCTAAATGTCTCAAGGAGCCCTCTCAAAGAGGTGCATATAAAAAAACAGTGGTTAGCAGAAAAAGTCATTCTTCTGATATGCCTTAATAAAAATATACCCTGAGGAGAGAAATGCCAATAAATCGACTCAGAGCTACCTACTACCCAAAACTCCTGAAGAGACTGCAACAAAAAGAGGCTCCTCAGTTAAGCAAAGTCAACAACTGTGCAAGCCTCTGTCAGCAAAGAATCTGACAATCCTGACCCTGGGTTGAATTCTTGCTGTGATACAAGGACTCAAAGACAAGTCCTTGGTGAAACTTCAGATATACCTTCAGAAAACAACACTTAAAGAAAGCAGGCAAGAAATATTTGAGGCTTTGGTACAGGTACAGCTTGGGGAGTATAACTCATTATAACCGTTTATTGCTAAAACTTCTTTATCTTTTCTTTTCCTTATATCGCCACAAGGGCTAGGTTGAACAAGAGACCCTTAATCACCCAAATCAGGTTCCCTGCTTAAAGAACTCATTAAAAAGTAAGGGTACAAGCATACTGTGTTATACTTCATGTTTATATTAGTTGTTTAAGCTCTCACTGAATTCACTCTGCAATCTGACTGGCTGAAAAGCCAGTGCAACACAGAACACAGTCTGTAAGAATACAAGGATTTGCATCTCAAAATGCTCCAACTGCACAGCCCAGGATCACCACTGTCTAGAAAGACAGTGATGTCTGACATCAAAGCACAGTCGTGTTAGGATTGCACTGCCTGAGCAAGGAGCAAGGAATAATTTACAGAGCCATGGCTATAGATAGACATCTCATTAGGCAAATTATCTGAGTTGAAATTTCAAGAACCTTTAGTAAACTATTTTTATACATGAATCAAGGACGACTCCATAAAAAACCCCAGTGATCAAAAGAGGTCAAGGCTTTGGATTTCGCACTGCATCCTGAGCTGGTGTGTCAGCAGTGATGCTGGGCACTGCTGGGAGGGGCTCCCTACCCATTCCGATGCAGAGGGAAGAGTGCCACCTGCTGAGGTCCTGACAGCCTTCCTGCATCAGTCCTCTCATCACCTCTGTCACTCTGACCACATCGCACCCTCCTCTGCCTGTGTGGTATTCCAGATTGCTCCGGGGTACCATGTGCCTTCTATCAACAGAGCTTCCTGCTGTGCTAGACTTAGTGAAGGAAGTGAGGAAGCCTTCAGCCTAGGAACTTAAAAGAGAATAGGACTCCCTTTTCACCTGAACCAGGCTGCAAATCTGGGAACCAATCTGGCAGGAACTGTGTTTTGATGAATTTTCTATTTATCTGTACAGGGATCCTTTGTAGTGTAGGCACAGCCATGGATTAATTTTAGTCAATTTACACAAACAAAAAACCACATTTCTTAGGATACTCTAGGAGCAAGGACAAACAGGCTACAGGAATTAATACCATTAATGGAACTGTGATTTTTGCAACCATGACTGCAGAGAAGATTAAAATGGACATGAAGGATAACATCCACTTCAGTGTCTATGCAACTCGCCAGTCCCATGGGCATTGATGAGAGCACAGACTCTGCTATGGCCTCAACTGCTAAAAGTCTTTTCAGTATTTTTTCCAGACGAACTTGTGAGACATGTAACTACCTCTGAACATGCTCAAATTAATATTTAGTGTGCAGGTTGAGACACTAGATGAAACAAGGAGTCTGGAAATCAGGACCTACAAGAAAAAGCTAGATGAACCAGATTGACCTACAGAGGGAAGGCAGAAAGCAAACAAGAACATAACTTGCTCTGCATACTGATGATGAACACAAGAAGGTATTTTACACTAAGAAAGCATAGTAAAACTTTCTAATGATCAGTGGGGTACTGAAATGCATAATTTGAACAGGCTCTATAATCTGCAGTGGGGGTCTTAAAAAAGATGCTGGACAAACTTACATCAGGGTGACACAGGTATAGGTGATTCTGATGTAGTAAAGGGGAATAGCCTAGAAGTCCTCTTGAGGGCTCTCAGACTGTAGGTTGCTCCAGTTCCTCTCTGAGGCTGCACTAACTCTGTTTCAGCGCAGAATCACAGTCCTAGATGCAAACTCCAATTTGTTAGCTCAAGTTTTAAGACATGCAAGTCCTTCTGGAAATTTTCAGTTCAATTTGCAGCCTGCTGGCTAACCCAAAACATTCTCAAGCTTTAATTGAGTGGTTCATCTGAAAATTTGTATCAGGACATTTTGCAATAAAGAAGCTTCAGCCGCTTTTATTTCTGAGCACTCTGGTTTTGTATCGAATGATTAGTCATTATAAATTTTAATGCAATGCATGCAACGCCGATTTAAAGAAGGTCATCGTTATGACACTTGGCTGCTTCAGATAACGTGACCTTTCTCCTTCGGTGTATTATCAGCAAGCCCCATCTAACAATTCATCTCAAAATCACTACTTTGTCACTCTGTGTTCAGTTCTGGGAATTTACAAAAAAAAGGCCCTATGAGTGGAAGCAAGATAGAAAACTTCACCAAATAATTTTTCTGAAGTTGTATTTCCCTTGTGTAAGTGCACATCACTTTCACAAAGGGCTACATACATCCCAGGACAAAGGGGTGGCAGTTGGGCAAAGCTGCCTCCTTCCAGTAGAAGCACAAGAAAAAGTTGTACCTTGAGAGGGATTATCTCTGTTAGAGAGATAGGATGCACAATTTGCTCCATTCATTTGCATAAAAAATGCTCTCCCTGTGCATTGTGCCAGCCTCTGTCTCTGGTGTGTTACAGATGGAAGTTTCTTCTTCCTCAGCGTGGGAAACAGGCAAAAGCAGCCTACAGGCTCTCCAGAGTACAAAGAGCCAGAGGCTGGTATTATGAGAGACCTTTGCACCACTGCTTAAGTGGTACCAGGGGTCTGACTCTGCCCAAGCTCTGAAATGCCACAGAAGCACTTTGTCAGCACAGGCAGGACACATTTTTAATTATACATCTCTGGTAATATTTGAATCCCTTTGCTTTGCTCTTGATGTGAACAACAATTGTAAAAGTCAAAGGCTCCATCTCAATCATGCGCCGTCTGATCAACATGTGAAATAGCTGGGAAAACCCTGCCTGAATTAAAATTACAGAAGTACTAAAACAGAGACCAAGATGAAGGAAATGGGTAATAGCTACTCTAGAAGAGGAATTATGATAAAACCATAACATAGAACATATTCACTATTTTTTTTCATGCTGTTCTAACAAATGTATCACAGGGCCAGAAAAGAGAAGATGCAAACCCCTGACCAGATGGGCAGACAGATAAGGTATGATTGTACATTTTTCCATGAAGAAAACTGTGCTCAACCAATCCCACAAACAAAAATACAAGAGACAGCCTCATAGAGTTGAATCCAGCACATTCCTGCCATTCTCATCCATAGGAGTTGATGTACTCTATCATCTATTCTTTCCTGTGGCTGCTATAAAACACAGTAGAAAATTGTACTGTCACCCGATTATATAAACCGTGTGTTGCATCTAAAAGCATGAGCCCGGTGGATGATATAAAGCATGCAAAGAGAAGAAAAGAGAGGGAAATTGTTTCCCTTTGGCACTTCACTGAGTACAAAGTTAACTGCACGGAAGTGAGGCTCTTGTTATATCTGCATAGGCATGGTATAATTTACTGGTATGGTTCCCAGTCACTTCTGGTTATGCATGTATAGAGATTCTTATTTTCACAACTTCAATCTCATATCTATAGACAAAGAGTGAGGATATTTCAGTTTGTCTTGAAAAGCAATGCATTTCTGAGGCTGTACAACTGAAATGTAAGTCAGCAAATTTAGTGTTTATTATTAGCAAGACTGCACTACTATGAAATGAAATTGTGTTCCTGCAAACACTCAGTGTTATCAGAAATACAACACTGAAGTGTTTCTGCAAAAGAATTCAGTCAGAAGATCTGAAAATTAACATAACAACAAACGTCATTCTAAAATATTTCAATTTACATAAGATAAATATGTCTATAAAAGTCAAGTAGCACACATAGGATTAATTTGGGATGTATATACAAATTAATCAATGCCAGCCTGCAGCTCTTATTTTGTCACTACAGCTGGACCTAGATGGAAAATCTCACTGTGTGAGCTTGGGACAGTTATAATGAGAAAGGGATTGGCCTGGCTCAGAAAAATGCTCGCTCAATAAATTTTGCTGGCAGTCTCTGTTCATGGGGTTTTGGCAAAATCACCACCAAGCCCAGCTGCTCTGCTGCTACTGCCATCCCTGGTGGACCTGCTGGCTGCCCTTGCAGAGGTGGGTGACCTCTACTTTCCAATTGATCCCATGGTTCCTCCCTTGTTCAAAGCTTTGCTTGCAATATAAACAGACGTTATCAGTTTGAACTACATAGATAGCCACATAACGCCGAGCAATAAAAATAACCAATTTTAGTCTCCTCTCCATAGAAATTTGGACTCCATATACCTTTTGAACAACATTAAATGAACTTTACTCCAGACTGAGTTGGAAACTTCAATTATATTTTATACTGTATAAAAAAAAAAGCATATAAATTATCTTGTCTACACCCAAGAAAAATTCAATATTTTTCAATTATTTTTCAATAGTGTTTTATGAATAGGACAGCTCTTTCCTTTCTTACATAGATAATTCAGTGACTTAAAAATAAAATATACAAAGCATCTCCCTAGCCTCCAGGTAATCCTTATGAAAACTAAATTAAAATAACAAATTTGATGCAAAATATTGTGTTAAAAGGATACCATTAACGTAATTTTAAATAAAATAAATATTTTCATAGACCAAGTGATTTAACCATAGCAGTTCAAAGTAATTTTAAATGCTGCATAGCTACATTAGGATTATCATTTTCAGCTGAAGACAGCATTTTTGTCAGAAAAAAGAAAAACAGAATCAAGCAATTAATTTAAAAAAATATTTGTACTGGGTCTGGCTGAGATGGAGGTAATTTTCCCCATAGCAGCCCGCAGTAGGGCTGTGCATTGTAGATAGAAAGATGTTGATAACATGCCAGTGTTTTGGCTACTGCTGAGCAGCCCTCAAACAACACGAGGCTTGCTCTCCAAGCTTGCCCCCTGACTCTTGACAGGCAGTGGGCTGGGGGTAGACAAGACCTTCAGAGTGGACACAGCCAAGACACCTGACCCAAGCTTGCCAAAGGGATATTGGTGCCACATGATGCCTGCTCAGCAACAAAAGCTAAGAGAAAAAAGGAGAAAGCAGAGAAGGGCCTTTGTTATTTATGACATCTGCCCTCCAAAGCAGCCATTACATGTGCTGAACCCCTGCTTCCCAAGCTGAACATTGCCTGCTAATGGGAAGTAGAGAATAAATACTTTGTTTTCCTTTGCTTCTGGATGCACAACCTTTTCTTTTGTTTTATTAGACTGCCTTTATCTTGACCCACAAGTTTTTTTTCATCTAATTTCCCCACTGAAGGAGCTGACTGTTAAGAGGAGGGAATAGAGACAAAAGGGAAGAGAGGGGGCTATGCTGGGCTCTTATGTTTGCAGCAAGTCCTTGCTAGGAGCAGACTTTGGCCACAGTGCTGTCAAGTGCACTGGAAACAAAGTAGATGAGAAAGTCTGGAGTATTATAGATATTGGAATATACAGCTCTCAGGAAGGAAGGGAGGCATCTGCCCTTCATTCCCTATTAGTGATTTTCATTAGAGTTAGTACAGGCTCTTCCTGGGCAATGAATATTCTTTTACTACCAAGAAACTACTTGGTCTTAAAGCAGGGAAGATTCTGTCTTCCAGAAGCACTTGATGATCTCAGAAATGACTGCAAGTCTAGAGTGCTCCTGGGAAAGAAGGGTGTCTCAATGTCCTCATTGTGCAGGCAGAACAGGGGAAGAACAGGAAGGCAGCCATCCTGTTCAGAGGCGAGAAAATCCACCATATTGGGGTACAGACGGGATGGAGGTGGAGTGGGTCACCTTACCCTACTACTTCAGCATGCCACTGTCCTAGTGGGATAGTGGTCGGATTAAGTACTGAAGACAAGAAGAAAAATTATGCAAAGACAAGGTTTCAAGCTACCTGCATCTGTACTAGAGAGCTATTTTGCTGACACAATTAATAGCAACATTAAGGATAAAGAGGAAAGAAATTCACATGACTAAACGACACAGTTTGAAATTTGTTTTTCCAAGAATGGGAACAATCAGAGTTAGCACTCTTTATGAGGAAAGATGGTCTGGGAAGCAAAACCAGAGACTGTATATAGATTCTGCTCTTGACCATGTTGCAACCAATCAGATTGTTTTGAGACTTTGAGAAAATCACTGAAAAACTGATTTCTGCAAAAATTTCTGTACCTCTTCTGCATGAGCTATGCTATTTTTGCAAGTGCATTTAATTGAAGTATAGACAGAAATCTTCAGCTCCAACAATGCCAAATAACTGTGTCTTTAAACACACCAACTTTTTGAGGAAATGAAGCATTAAGTGCTTGTCTTGATCCCTCAGGTCTAGGCTTCTTACTTTATCTTCTTGCACTTTGCGGGCTTACAAAGTGGCCCAAAACCAGGAAGGGCATAAGAAACTTTTGCCCAGAGACTGCACAAGTCTTCCTGGGGCTTTAATATTAACTTTGTCAATGGGGGCAAGGTCAAAGTAAAGCATGATCTGCCAAATCTTCACCTTGGGAAACACACCCTACTAGATAATGGATGTAACTGCTGCTATAAATTGTACTGTAAACTGATAAATTTATGACTGTATCCAGCAGTGACAGTGCATGAAACTTATTTTAGAGTCAGATTTAGGCACTTCTAATCTCAGATGTAAAATTAAGATTGTTTACATATTTTGTGGAGACATGAAGGATCAGCTCAAGGCTTGTAAACAGCTTAAGATCCTCAAAATTCCAAAGAGTGCTGGTGAAAGTAAAAACTGTTATGAATTGCCGTCAATTAACCTTTTCTGCCCTGGATGTTGGCAGCCATCTGATAAAAGGCTTGTCACACACCCTCACTAATGGAAAAATCTCTGATCCCTGGTGGTCCAGGGCCAGCAATACTGAACAACTAGTGCATGAGAAACACAATGATTCTGACTTTGTTTCAGCTGTTTTTATTTTTCAATTTCTCCACCTCAAACAATGTCAGAGGGTCAGACAAGCACTACACTCACTACAGAGAGATAATGATTATTATAGCCATAGATTAGTACCTTATTAGTTTAATATTTCTAAACAATGTCAGAAGATATCAGACATCTCTGGAACCTCTGACCTAAACTCTGAAACACTATTTATAGCATCTGCTAGCATTTCTCAAAAAAAAAAAAATCTTAAAGGAATCATAAACACTTCAGTTATGTAGGTTACGAGGCAGTGCATTTTCTGAATCAAGTGGCTTAGCACAGATAAACTATAGTTCACAAACAGTTTCAGCTACCAGAAGTCGACACTGATGTGAAGGAAGCAGTTTGCCCTGACTCATCTCCAGCCACTCTGACCCTCTCTTGCACCAGCCTACATAATCATGTCTGAGCAGTGAATCAGACTGAGAATCCAGGCTAAAACAAGCCCCCAAACTGTAAAATAATTAATTTTAGCCCTATTGATTTAATATGCGCAAGCCATTTTTCAAACCAAAGCATAAGACATCACAACTGCACTCCTCAACTCTACTTAAAAAGAAAACAAAAAAGCAGGCTTATAACAGATAAAGGAAAAAGCCCTAGTTAGCAATAGGTGAAGTTTTGTTTCCTTGCTCCTTTGCAGAGTGCATGGTGCAGAGGATACTGTGTTACCTGCAAGAGCTAGAAGGTGTTTACTGATGGGTTTTTCATACTACCGGGTATTAGACTCCAAGTTAGACTATCAAAGTTTTCTCTGCTCAAAGCATAGAGAGGCAGGCACTGCCCATCAAACGCCAGATTGGAATTTATACACCCTGTGAGGTATTTAGCTTATCCAGCTCTAAGCACTGATGCCTTGGGCAGTCACTTTTTCAAATACTTGACCAAGCAACACCTGCACTTTGGGGGTACAAGGCACTTCAACAAGAGACCTACATTTAGGCAACTATGTCAAGGCAAGGTGTATCTTGCTGTAGATGGGCTCTTTCCTCTCCTCCTCTCCATTAATGGAAGCTCTATAATGTAGACATGGACTTACAAATACCAACAATTGTCATGTGAAGCTTTGCTGTTTGTCTCTCAGGCACCTTGCTTCCCTGCTGACTTAGGTACATATTTCCTTTAGAACCTCAAAAAGAAAGTTTTGGTGAAGCAGCCTTGTGGGGGGAAGGAAGGATGGGAGACATCAGCCCTAAACCTACGATTTGCTTTTTTATTCTACCAAAATACTGTAAGAAGTAAAGTCATACAAACAGGCATACAAACAGCACACCCACTGTGACAAGTTTGCCAAAGTACTGTTGTACCTTTTAGGCTGTTGGTCTAGTTGGTATCCATGAAAGTGTGCAGCTAACATAACTACCTTGTATTGTGTCCTGCATAATCTCTGCAAATTATTCCTGAATTGAAGCATTCCTGCTATTTCTAGAACTGGTCTTCTCTGTTATATTTGCTAATCTCCATTACCTATGGAGTATTTGTGTCTTTAAATATCTTGAGTATATGAGCTCCTGGGGAGTGGAGACAAAAAAGTTCTTTTGGGCCTCCTAACTCTCAAAAAATTGGAAGAGAAGAAAAATTGGATCATCAAAACACAAGAGGTCTGATTTATCTCTGTGTTACTCCCACATTATACATTATACCATCTGGATCATGGGAGTTAAACAGATGCAGGAAGTGACATGGAAGGAATTACACCTTTTGTCATTTGGACCTGTCCCTTCTACTGTAATAAAAAAGACTTTGGTATGCCATTTAAAAAATTATGGAAAAGTCTGTATCTTAAGTAATAAGCAGTGAAAATCTGTGTATTGGAGAGATATACCAGACTCATGCAGACTGCATGCCTGGAGCGAGACATGGCATTATTTGAATTTACCCGAAAAAGAGCACCAAAAGCAGCACTTTGAAGGAAGTAAAACAGATCAGCTCTCCTGAATGGCATTTGCAAACACCCAGTTTCAACATTTATTACTAATTTAAAGCACTGTCCAATTAAAACCCAGGTCACTAATTTCTCAAGAAATTCTTGCCCTCAGTAGGTTTCTAGGCTTGCTGGTGCCCTAAGAAACGTTTTTACCTTCCGCATTACCCTGCTCTTACTCCAGTATCCTGAAACTGATTGATACAAAGCACAGACTGTACTGATGATGATCCATAGAACTGCTTTTTATCATACTAGTATTTCCTGATTTTCAACAAGAAGAGAAAAGAAGACTTCAGAAAAGAACCCCCCCCCAACTTACTTTCTCTGCCTTTCCTCCCACACACTGCTAGCCAAACAACAGTATTACTGCAACATCACTTCGAAAATATTTACATAATACTAGTGGGAAGGCAGCTAAGCTGTGATACTTGTACATGCCTGAACATTTGGCCAAGGTGAAAAACAAATAAAGTTTGCAAGTTTCTTTTTAATTAATTCTGTTATCTATTCCAACTAGAACAAGCAACAAATCAGAACAAATGCTCATGCTTTTGCAGAAATGGAAAATAGCAAACTTATTTTCCAAGGAAACGAAATAGCTAGTGGGAAGACAATAATATTTTCAATTAAGAAGCAAGTAGAGCCAACCTTCAAATTTCCTTTTCAGTGCACAGGAATAGGTTCATTTAATGAAATAGAAAATTTTTATGGTGGCATGCATATAATTCTTTGGTAGATGAATATGACAGTGTTCAAGATACCTTTAATATAATAGATTTTGCTTTAATTACAATTGCACAGATAACTTAAAATAAGCACCTCATTTGGAGAAAGAGAACTACTGAGCTATTGGCTTAATGTGTAATTACTGCTAATACCTATTGGCTTAGGGATAGGAGGAAAAGAGAGTGGCATATGTGATGCCAATGTCTGAAAGTGCCTCTGAGGTCATTTGTAGAAGAGATGCTAGTAGAACTGAAATGCATGACAGAAAATTTCCAGAAAGTATGCTTAAGAACACATGGATAGTAACACAGGGGAATGGGTTAGAATAACTGGGATTTTGGAGGCCAATTTCTTTGAATGATCATGCAGATATGGGCAATTTGACTGATACACTTCCATTTCAAAAAGCTTCTGATGAAGTTGTCTATCAAAATGAAACTATACTATGAAGAAGAAACTACAAAAAACATGTCAAGAAATAAAAATGGATTTTCATTGCTAACTAAAAGTGAAAAGAGAAGGTTAAGAATAACTGATTATTTTCTTTTACAGTGGATGGATATTACCTGAAAGTCACATGGACATGTGGTCAGTACACTCACAAATGAACTGGAAAATGGAGGAATAAAAAGGGACTGAGTTTTCTGAGGATATTCAACTACAGAGGTTAATAAAAACAAAAACGGCCTGCATATTGCTGCAAGAGGCCCTCATGATGTTGAATGATTGTAAAATAAGCAGAAAAATGTAATTCAATAATAAATACAGTCACTTGTTGGGAAAAAAAAAAAAAAACAACAACAACCTCAGGTATCCACTGCTTCCTATGCTTTCAGATGTCTGAAATTCAGTTTTTGCGACTACAAGAATAACAGCCAAAATAATAATTCAGTAACAAATTTACAATTAGAAAAAGTGTTGGTAGCACCTACGCCACAACTGAACTTTGGAACCCATTGCTACAAGACATTGAATATCAAAAGAACAAATGAATACAAATGAGTACAAAATACACAATTAGAGGCAAAAAAGACCCTTAGGGGCTATTAATTATGAAAATGCAATACAGAGTCTGGCTTCAATGTGCCTGCATGATAAATACCTCAAAGAAAGTTTAGATGGCTTACTATCTGCTTACCATGTCCTTATACTTCTTTCCTGAATACCCAACACAGGCCCCTGACAGTGCCATAAGTACCTTTGATTCAATACAGTGCAGCCACTTTCTATGTTGCATGATGATCACAAGTACTGCTGGCAAAGTACTGCTGGCAAACAAGTAATTTAAAACAGAGACAAAAAACCATCTGCATTTCAGAAACAAGACACTGATCCTAAAGTAGCTTACATTTAGCTATTGGGAAAGTAAATCAAAGCCTTTTGAGAAAACCTTCTGATGGATTTTAACAGACTCTGATTGCAGGCTACAGCATCACCTTGAAAAAAAACCCCCAAATAAATATTGCTGTTATTGGTTAGAAATAGGATTCAACTAAAACTCCAGAGCTAAACACTCAGGCTTGCAGAACACTCAGGCTTGTGGTATGGAATTCACCATGAATTGGGCATAGCCAACAGCCAAGCTAAAAAGTCCTAACAGAGTACTTCTAAAATAAGCCATGAAGAAAAAGCAGTGGTAGTGGCACTGATGCCTGGAATCCATCACATTACCTCCAGATGAATTACTCTGCAGAAGTCTCTGTTTCTTTCTATTGACTATGAAGGCGACCCAAGCAACTAGTTCAAATGTAGAAGTTTTCATTAGTGGTCTAAAATCAGATTAGATGAATGCCATAGCCCCGGAGTCTCGTTAACTGAAGTCCGACTTAACTTTTATCTGTACCTTTGCAAACCAAACTCTCCTTGTAGTGCAATATTTGCAAGAATCAAACATTTGATATGCGTGGAACAAATTATTTCAAAGAAATGCACAGACAATTTAAATGATATATGGTAAATTTTGAGGTTACTGAGCCTGTGAGTCAGATAATGTTGTAGCTACTTACATCAGTTTTAGGTCGTGCTCCAGTTGACACTTGGTAAGGTAAACAATCTAGATCCTGATAGCCTCCTCTTCTATTTTTCCAAGATCCTTTTTCTTGATGATCTTTATAAAAGCCTGTCTCTACTTGAACAGGGCACTGTAAGAGAATTTTAAAAACCCTATAAATAAAGGCAGGTCACAAATATTTTAAATGTGAACTCTTTGGAATTTTAACTTTTCAAAGTCTTTTTTTTTCCTCTGATGTAGGGCAAACATTTGGTTTCAATCTTTTTTTCTTAAAAGCACCTGCTGCATCATTTTTACATTTTGCTAAGTTAGACATCCAGCCATTATGGGAAGTCGCTTCCTTAACATATAATATACACAACTGGAGAACTAATCAATAGTAGTACACCTTCCTACACTTAAAGGAACTGAATCACTTTGTAGAAAGAGAAATAGTTTTATACAAAACTATCTTTCAACTTTATTTCATGTTTACTTTTGTATATTAAACAGAGACCCAGCAAATTCCCATTTTTAAATTACGGACTCTGAACTTTTCAAATCCATTTTTCCTTATTCCCCGAAACCTGGGGAGTTCTCACTCCCACACCATTTTTTAAAAGGTGGATGTCCTAACTCTAGGCCCACACTGAACGCAATGTCAGGGAGAGACCAACTGCACAACATTCCCCCACATATCTTGGTTTGCCCAAGGAATAACTGGGTGAGTGAGCAAGAAGCAATACATGCTGCAGTCCAGCAGAATGCATACTACAGACAATCAGGCAAATGGGATCATGGGTGCACTGCTGAGCAGTCCCAAGCTGTTGGGTACATTCATTCTAATCAGCCCATTTTCAGGCTCTTCCCCTCCACAAGATGACAAATTTGCTGCTGATCTTTAAGAGCAACTACCCAGTTCCCAGTTAGTATATTTTGCAGGTATGTAAAATGAAGAGGCTTTGAAAAGGTGACAAAAGAATTAGTATGCAGCCCCCCAGAAGTCTGAACACCATAGACTAATGCAAAAGAATTAAATGAATGTGTGAGTGAAAGAAAAAGTTTTGTTCAATGAAAGTCATTATCTCTAATAAAAGATGGGGTAATTATAATCAAACAGGATTTCCCTGTCATTCACGAATAATAAAGATCTAAAACTGAAAAAAATGTGATTTTCGTTCTTAGGATCTCCTGCTTTTTCTGTACTGAAACTGACTACAAGATATTAAGTGGCAATGAAGCAGATACATTAAACAACAGGGAAACACACTGTAGCAAGACTGATTTCTCTCTGTTTCATTTACAAAGTGCCTCCTTCTATAGTGCTAAGAAAGATTTTTTTTTCATAGGAAAGGTACAGATTTTAGAGGAGTGGAACTATTTAATGTGTTTTTCCAAAACCTAGCAGTCTTGCTGTTAGTACATTCAGACAGTACAGCTCTCTGCACTTAAATCATGTGTTTATAACATTGGCAGGAGAATGTTTCAGAAAATAATTTGATTACAGACAATTATTTATCATATCTTTTCTGGATCAGCTACTGAGGAATCCAGTCAGTGCTACTTCCTCATAACAAATTACTAGTGTCATTCGTGGTTTACACAGATGTAGAAACAGATCACCCCTTAGCATTCATGTAAAAGTTATTCTGTTTTAGAAAACACCTTGAATCAGCTCACCAAAACGCTGCAAGACTCCCTACTGTCACCCAATAGGTCCCATAATATTTATTCACCCAGTTGATTTTCATTAGCAAATATTCTGGCTTCTTCTGCAAAATTCCGTTCAAATGAAATCTATAAAGAACAGATACGTTCCGTTCACAACAGGAAAATGCAAAGAGTAAAAAAAATTTAAAGAATTACTTCCATGAATAGATGAGAAATCCTTCAGCAGAAGACTAACTGGCTCAACCTAGTGATTAAATTACAAAACATATTTCGGAGATACAGCATTTGCCATCAGAAATAACTGTCATCTGTTAAAAACTGTCCACACCCTCAAGAGACCAACTTTGAACAGTTCACCCAAAAACGCTGTCAACCATAATTTTTTGTGTCAGTACCCAGTTGAGGATAAAACCATATGAAGAAAACAAAAGTGGTTTATTTTATAGAAGCAAAATTCACAGTTACTAGTAAACATATGTTTGAGATAGGCCTTCTTTTCATTCAAGTTTCATTGCAAGTGACAAGAATAAAACATTTGATGTGCGTGGAACAAATTACAATCTATAGTTAGAAATATGGTACAAATAGCATGAACTGAGAGAATATAAACTACTCATACAACTTGTGTGAAAACCAGACTTATTTTTTCCACTGCAACTATCATTTTGAGATCTGCAGTATCTGTTTCTTCACAGTAAATTTAAGGAGAGATTTATGAGAATCTACCTCTTCTTCGACTATAATGTAAGACTAAGGCCACCCATTCTGAGGCAAATTACGCATTAATATTTAAATTAGAGCAGGCTATTCCCTTTCTCTACAAATTCTTTTGCAGGAGACAGAAAATGGTATCCCATCATCAGTTCCACAACAGATTTCCCAGGATTCTTTTCTTGCTCTGATCTTGCTGGTTTCATCAGAAAGACTTCATGTTAAGTGACCTGTCCAGCTTCTGTATTGAAATTGGCTCTTGGAAGTTTAAAGGTCATTTACAGTTTGTCAAATAAGGCTACAATAAAATGTGGCTGACTCACATATTTGCCTGTCCACAGACAACTAAAATGAAGAGATCTCTCCTATTCTTTAGAGTGGGAAGAAGATGTGGCCTGATAAAGAGGACTGCAACTGCTCAAATATCATATTAAGCAAGAATAATTTGGGCACTATTGTTAGGAACATCCTCACACCCTAGCACAGGCTTTTGGTGGGAGGGTATGCCACAGGAAAAACGCTGTGATCAAAGTTCTGGCCTCTCTGGACTCAGAAGTTGTCTTGCCACTAGGCTTCAGGAAGAGAAGTGCAAGCATCTGGGATGCTGGTGATGGCATTCTCCATGCAACCATCTCTGGTGATGTCGTTCTTATGTATCAAAGTTCATTTGAAAATGTTGCCTATTTAGATTTTTCTGTTGTTTACATGCAACATGCCCTTCACTAAATGCTTCAGCAAAGGATTTCATGTCGTATCCTATGATCTTCAAGGCATCATGGAAAAAGAATGATGCCTAACCAAACCACGGCTTTTACCTTAGTAGAATAGGCACAGCCATAAAACAATGGATGTTTGGTTCACTGGTTACCAGACTGTCTCACAATGGGAGGTGTTTAAATTCTGATGGCTGGGATTTCACTTTCGGACAGAAAAGCAGACTACACTGCCACTGTATTTTGAAAGAAACATTGAGCATTCTCCTGTAAGAAGACAGAACACTGTCCCTTAATAGGAAAATTAATTACAAAATTAATTCAGTTGGACAGAGCTGGTTCTGACTTGCTGACATGTACAGTAAGAAAGAAATGAGAAACAGCCACAGTCATTCTGTTACTAACGCTCTCTCTGTAGAATATGGAAACACAAAGTGCAAGATTCTGAATGTCCCACCTAGAGAGACATGAACATTTACATTGGGATGATCCACACAGATGCTTAATTTAAGAATTAACTCTTACAAAATGAAGCAGCCTTGAAAGCAACAGCATTCACAAAAGATCACCTTCCACAAATTTCAAGTCAAGACTAACATTCAGAGCTGCAAATCCACACAATTCTATCTTAAGAACTGAGTTTAATCATTGCCTGAAGCACAGAGCAAACACTTCTATTTCTCATGCTGGTCGCTCTCCATTACTTGCTTATATAAAAAACCTTGCGTATTCAAAACTTTCTAAAATGGTATCATAGCTCTTTTAATCCCATTTGCCCTCAAAAATAAAAGCTTGAGAATCTGTTTGTCATCAACTGATGACATATGTCATCACAAAATTTTCTTAACTAGAGGACTGCAGCTCTAAATCAACTATTCAAATTAAAAAAAGGAAGGAAAAAACATTAATTCAACCCAATGAAGATAGTGTCTCTCTTGCTGTTATATCTTTAAATAAATACAACAAGTATTAACAGGCTAGCACTTAAATTAACAATATTTTACTCTGAAAAACATGCAATCAAATATCCCAAAAAAGAAAAAAAAAAGGTGTTTAATGATTTTAAGCCATATTGACAGAAAATTTACAAGTTTCACCCTATCACATTTCTGATTATTTGATCATTAGCTGTCTAATGAAATTAGAGATTTTATTTCATTGAGTGGAAACTTTAACTTAACCCTTACGCCTGAACTCCTCAGCCTATTCAGAAACACAACCATATCTGAAAACTATGGCTCGAGGAGTGCTGTAGCTAAATGTTAGAGAACATATCATATGACACACACAAATTCTTACCAGTTGCTTGTGCCATCTAGAAGAAGGAGTAGTGGAGGGAGAAGAGCCAGCACTCAGAGCTTCTTCAATATCTAAGTTCAACTGTTCCAGTTTCTTCAAAAGCCATGACATAGAGTCTGGCCATTCAGATTCTTTTTCTGGTTGGGTCTAAAAGAAATCAAACATACAGGAAGTCTTAAAATATTCAAGCTTTTTGTAACTTGAAGATGCTTATTTTCTCTTCCAGCCCCCAAGGAAAAAGCTGACCAGTTCTTTCCCTGTCCTTGAGCAACATTTTTCCACTTAGAAAGCTTAAATTATCACTCCGACGCTGATAACACATATTCATAGCTGTTCTTCATACTCAAATGACTTCTGTATATCTGAATGGTTTTCTAACACTTCATTGTGGGTGACCCACTGCTATTTCAAGCTAAGCAGAACAAAGAATAAAACTAAAGTCACTTTAATGACTCCTTCTTAAGCCACTTCTATTTTAGCATCTCTCCACTTGACTGCTTGTTGTCAACCGGAACCAGAATATTGAAGGTCATCATGTGCACTGTACTATATTACTTACTGTAATTCCAGACTTGTCAAATCTTGCAGCTTTCCTCTGCCCATATGGTGGGAATACTTTATTGGTCCCTTTGTCCCTAGGATGCATCTTTCCTTTTAATCTGAAGAGCTTTACTGTATAACAAAAATTTTAATCCACTGTAGTGTAATCGACAAAGATACTTTTCTTATTCCTTAAGTTTCCTCAAAATCCTTTCCAGTACTCTCCTTAAGTATCTTTCCATGGCAGTCCCTGTGCATACGGCTTCATTATGCCTTGTTTTCTTTATTCACATCACCTCTAATGATTCACTATAAAAACCAGTCACTGACCTCCCTGTCATCACAGGCAGCTACTGCTCCCCAGAAGTCTCTGTCCTGAAGCTACTTCAGTTCTTTCATCTTCCTTCCTTTCACAAACAATACATATCTTTGCACAAAAGATAATTCCATAGTGAGCGTGAGGAGACAAACAGTAATAATGCATTTTTATCCTGGCATAATCCTAAGAGCATCATACCAACACTCCTCAAAACCTAGGGGAGATAGATGAATATTGTTATTACTCTTACTTGATAAATCTTTATGGTGCTTTGTTTCCCTAGGAGTGTTTTGCAAGTGGGACAGAAAGATAACTGTAATTGGCTCACTATCATAGAAAAAACCACTTTACAAATAGAATCCAGGAGATTCATTCCACTATTACACTGGCATTCATCATTACTAATGGAATTACTCATCTTCTCCACAGTAACTACGGTCCCAAATAATCAGACATGGAGTCCCATATTAGCAACAGACGCGTGTTCCCTTCAGAGGGGCTAGTATTATCTCCACAGGTATTGTTTCAAAGCACAGAAAAATAAATATCCCATTTTTCAGTTTTCCAAATCTTTGTTTGGAATTTCACAACTTTTTACAACCTCTGAGTATTTCACTTGAAATGCTCTTATAAGTGCTAAGCTGTACTTCAACTCCATAGCTATTAAAATTATTTAAAGACATACTTTGATTGCTTCCGATTGTCTTCTCAACCATTTCCAAGTAAACTATAGGACATTCCACAGAAAATGAGTATCAAAAGACACTCCTCATATTGAATCCATTTTGAGTGAGATGACCTCACACAGGAAATGTTAATATTGATATATGTCCACAGCACTCATTTGTAAACAAAGCAAATATTTTCCTGTGGTTATGCTTCCTCACATACTGATCTTTCCAATACTAAAGAATGCTCAAAAAAGGACTCGACAAGGACAGAACATGGAAACCCACCTGAATTCCACAAACAGTAATGTATCAATTCTGTGAAAATCTAATATGAATGTTCTATTTCTCAACACAGTTTAAAAACAATTTATGAAAAAGGGGCTGTAAGCATATGTTTTCTTACTTAACAATAGTAAACAATTCCAAAGCAACACACAGGGAAATGAGTAAAGTGTGTTTGATTTCTGTGAGCTATGCAAAAATTGTACTTGCCAGGTGACAAGCACTGAAGGTTACATTAGAAGTTTGGATTTCTGAGTTTAATAAGAAGCAGGAGCAACTTCCACAAGTAGAAACGGACCATTTTCTGTTCCACAACTGAAAAGAGTATTTTGAGGGGTTTTGGAGAGCTGTCCCTAATTTAGCATTTTCCATAGAAAATACAAAGATAAAAATTCATGAAGACTTCAAATTATTTTTAAGACACTCCAAATGTATGCAACAGCACACATAATATCAAATTACAATGAAAAATAAAGCTCCATGCATAGGGAAGCATGTTTTGCCTTTATTTTGACAAATATTTACCAACTGGAACAATACCTCCAGCATTCACTAATGTTCTTCCAAACAACTGTGTGAGTGAAACCCCCTCAATTTTATAAATTTCTTGTTTTAATGCAACAGAACTCAAACCACAATCATTTTGAAAAAATACAAGTCCTAAGGAGTTTCACCAAACTATAAATCTCCTAGCATTCTCCATTCAGTTCTCTTTTTTTTTTAGTTCAGTAAGACTCTATATTGTGTCTATTAAGGGGATGAGGAAAAAGATGGGGTTTCATTATCCTTGAAGATAAAGCCAAATGGGCCTAGTTAACAAATGCCATTCACTAATTGGAAATTTGGCACAAAAGCAGCATTTGGAACAAATGCTGATTGGCTACGTATTTCAAAGGTTGCCTGAAATTCCTGCTAAAGAGAAAAAACATGATGCTACTTACATTCAAAAATATACAGCCTGCACAGTAGGACTTCTAACCAGTGAATAAATTTTGCCTAATCCATTCATGAGGAACACAGCTCCACAGTGTTCAGCCCCAGTAACTAGGTTGGACACTATCAAAGTGCTCCGAAGATCTGAGTACCCGTGTTTCCTGCCCATAGCAACTGCAGAGGCAGTAGGGTCAGGGCGCCTTTGGAAGCTTTTGTATCTTGCCCTGCAGAAGGAAAAAAATCTCACTTTAAATTATCTAGAGAATCATGGCCTGCTTTATTCACTGTTTTTTCCCCCTAAAAAGTTACAGGCAGAACACTCCTTTCCATATATTCTCAAGGTCTCCTTTCTTTGTTGGAGCGATAGCCATTCAGCAATGCATAGGAACGCTGTCACCTTTTGAAGAGCCTTGAACGCATAGAGACAGAAGTGCTCTACAGAAACACTTTTTACATGCTACCTTAGAACACAGAATCACAGAGACTTTTAATTTCAAAAAGACCTTTAAGATCATCAAGTCCAAGCATTAACCCAGCACTCCCAAATCGACCACTAAACCACGTCCCTCAGTGCCGTAGCTACACATCTTTTAAACGCCCCAAGGAATGGTGACTCCACCACTTCCCTGGGCAGCTTTTTCCAATGTTTGACAACCCTTTTAGTGAAAAGAATTTTCCTAATATCCAGTCTAAACCTCCCGTGGTGCAATTTGAGACCATTTCCTCATGTCCTATCCCAGACAGATGAGCAGTTGTAAAAAGTGAGACCAGAGAATCCCTTGTCAAACAAATGTTTCAAGGTGGAGCAACATTGTCTATGAAGATCATGGCATACCTCAGGCCAAGAACAACTTACTGGCCTTGAAAGTGAACTCCTTTGCCATACAGATTTCTCAAGTCCCACAAACTCATGCTAGATTAAAAAAAAAATCCTAATCACAAAACAAGCATCATCCTCTGTGGAAAACAGAAAATTAAGTGTTATGAACTTCCTTAAATCAGTTACAAATGCAGCTATTGTGCTTAAGATAGCTACTGTACAGAAGAACTAACCCAACTTTTAAAGATTTACAAAGACGTATTTAGCAATCAGCCAAACAGAAAACTTAGTTCTATGTTGCTACTTCCTACAGCAACCACAGCGTATTTCAGAACAGCTTAATGACTTTGTTGCATGTACGCATCCCTATGTACCCTGACTCTGTACTCATTTGCATAGCTGAAATTTCATTACTACCAATAACAAATTAAAGGTAAAACAGGGTGCAAGATTGTACTCAATCATCTAAACACTTACTTGCTCTTTTCTAACACCGAGAAGAAAATATGTTCCAGACATTCGAAGGTTAGTGCCTTTTGGACCAAAGGCTTCTGCACATTGTTTTTCAGCTTTCAAGTGATCTTGACTAATCTTATTCAGCAAAAACATCTGTGATAAAAGGCATATTTGTTTCAATGTTTGGTCATGAGGCTTATTGCAAGAGGCATAATAGCTGCCAGCAAGTCTAAATTTAAACTGAAAGAATGCGGCAGAAATGAACAAGTCCATATATATGAACACTGAGGGGTCAGGGTTAACCCCGCTGCCAGACCTTATCCTATACTGGAAGTAGAAAGCCTTTCTAAGAGAAAGGTTATGAGAAAATTACACAACTCTAAATTTATCTGATAATTTGTGGCTTTCACTTCAGAACTTCAATAGGTCCAATTGTTCTCGTAATTAATGTGTTGTACAACTTTGGGTAGTAAATCAGTAATCTCCAAATAAAAAACACAAATGCTATTTAACTCTCCTCGCTATTAAATCTGCTCAGATAAAAATTCTCTCAGATGTACAGCCTAGATCTGTAAATAATGATTTTGTGGAACAATTTCAGGGACCAAATATCATATTCTGCTCTTGCTGCACTGATGGGGCTCCTCTGTTCTTAAAAGAATCTCTGTGTAAAAGAAGGTCTCTAAGCCACTGATAGCTTTGCCTACAGGGCCTGGGGGAGGAAGACAGATTGATTCCCTATGCAAAATTCTTTGGGAAAAAAAAAAGTATTTAGAATACAAAGCACTCTTTCATTCCAAAAATAAATTTATGGATGCCTTCTATACTGAAGATAAAATATTTCAAAGGGAATTTTCCTTCATATCCCACTACAGTGTTGCATAAATATTTACAGAGCTGTTGGATGGGCAACTAACTTGTGGCACCTTCATCCTGGAAAGCAGGTGAGTAAACTCAGCAGTTAGCAACGTTTTCACTTCCAAGAACTGTACGGCTATATATATATCTGCAATTATCAAGGAAGTCTCTTCAATCTCTCAAGTCAGCAGGCAAGGCCATGCACACAGGTTTCTGGGAAAATAAAAGCTCTTCAGGGATATCACATAAAATTCAGAGCAATCTGGATCCTTCTGATCCACAAAACATTCATCTATGATGGGCTGTAAGGACCTTAGCAGCTTTCCAAAAGAAAAGCTACAGAAAAACTAACATGAAGATATGTGTTAATCTGTTTTAAAGGAAACAGTTTCCAAGATGAATCTTTTTTCCCCAAATTTATTATATTTACCCTTCTTAAATACATCTGTGTATGGAGCTTTGATTTCCGTCCTGTCCAGCCACTTCCTTTTTGCTGCTTTCCTGCCTGAGGGCTGCTGCCTCAAGCTATTGATTTCTTCAGACAAATTTTCAGAAGTGACACAAGCCATACTTGTATTAATGATAAAACTTTCTGTGTTGGATGCTCTAGAGCAAGCTAAAGTGAATTTAAAACACACTTGTTTCTGGCTTTGCTGCATTTTGCCTCACAGTGGTCCCACATACCTGCCTTAATTTTCTTTCATTAAGCTCAACTGTGCATTTCTATGATTTCATGTGTTTATATTTAAGCACACCACTATGTCTTTGAGCAATGAATACAGTAAAATAGAAAAAATACTGTGGAAATACTAACTTCGAGATATAGTACAATAAGGATACATGCTTGGGTTTTTTTAATGATTAATAGGTGCACAACCTATTAGGGAGAAAAATGAACCCAAAGAAGCGCTACTGTGAGAAAATAATGTAACATAACCCTTACTTCATAATATGTATTTGACTACTTGACTTTTCAGTCAAAGCAGCTCAGAAATGGATTAAGTTCTTTTTTATACCTGCTTCTAATCTTTCAGACAGTAAATTGGCAAATTTGACCTTTAATTTGTATTCAACACATTGATCTTGCACAGTGATAATGTCCATCGTATGAAAGAAAACAAAATTCTGAAGTCCTGTCTCTCTTTTAAGGGTTCTTGCATCAGTTTTTAAGGAGTATTGCTCTAAGCTAGGCAGGACAGGATAGAACCTGTTTTATCAATGGAATCTTCCAAATACTGTGTTTATGGAAAATTTTCCAGATGAAGAAACCTAAGGTAATTCTTAGGACTGAAGGCCACAAACTGCATCGGCATGGTGTGTCACCCAAGACAAGAGAGAAACTGGAAGGGGAGGAGAAAGGAATTTAGTTGAAGAAAAGGTTTGGGGCAAAATGTTTTGGGAAACAGTTGCACACCACTGCAGAAATTTTAAAGTGCAGTAGCCCAGACAGCCTAATATGAAAATTCCGTTGCAGCTTCATTTTGTTTCTAGTAAAAGCAACTAGTTTTGTAAAACCAACTTCTCATTTGAACAAAAAACAACAATAACAACTTGAAATGGCACATAGTTGGTTTTAACATCAAATTGTAATTCGGGTTGGCTCCAATGATTAAATTTTCCAGATTCTCAATGCCTACAGCATCTCCACCTTCTAACAAATTATGATGTCAAGCAACACCAAATTACACAAATAGGCTGTTTGTCAAGCCTGTACTGATGACACATGCTACAGAACTGGCACCCGCATGGCCAGACAGGCTGTCTTAATTGACATCTGCTCCCATTTCAGCACACGAATTATCCTCTTGGGTTATCCCATCTTCAGCTGCTTCACAGCAGATGCCAGCTCACCATTTATCTATTCTACCATTTCCTCCACCTTATGAGGTGAAGGAAGTGAACTGCACTTCTAGTCTCCCAAATACCTGCTCTAAGCAGCAGTCAAATTCCTCCCACTGTCCATATTCATTTGGTTTGGCACCATCTGCAACAGTGGTTGTATCTGCACATCACAATTAGTGACAATGTATGTCAAAATAGTTAACACACATAGGTATTAAGACACAAGTAATTTCTTAATGAAAAATTACGAATTGCAAAATCCACTCTTACCATGACTCCTTTGGAAAATGTAACTAACGTGTATCTGTTCACAGCAGGTATCTCCCTGCAGTGCTTCCCGACTAACAAATGCCAGGTTTCAGACTGGGTTCTATGAGACTGAGGGATCTCATACCACTAAATCCACAAAAAGTTACAGACTGGAATAAGTAACTTCTCCCCAATGTAGTTAGTTGCACCTTTTGAGACTGGGTAGGACTTAATGAGTTTTCCTGAAAACGAGCTCTCTCTTTAAAAAGCCATTGTGGTTAGAGCTGTCCAGGATGTGTAAAAGCAGGGCTCAGCTTCACCTTTGGCCTGATACATTTTATATACATTTGGGGGAATGGGATGTACTTCTGAGTGACAAAGAATCAGAAGATAACAACACTCTAGAAAACAACAGGGAAATACCTGTAAATCATCCCAAAGGAATTAATGAGGGCTCCTCCCAAAAGGTGGTGCAGTCCATAGCCCAGCTGAAATGCCTCGATGCCTATGCACATGGCATGGGAAACAAGCAAGTGGAGTCGGAAAGCATGGTGCAATTAGAAAACTATGACCTATTAGGGAGATGATGGGACAGAACTCTAGTCAAAGGCTATGAGCTTTTAAAAAGAGATGTACAGGGGAGGAGGGGTAGCAGTTTTGTGATCTCAGTCAAGGAAGATTGTGAAGAAGTGCCTCTGAAAAACAGCCACGAACAGGTTGAGAGCCTGTTTTTTTACCAGTGGGTAAAAAAATCAAAGACAGGACCAGGAAGTCTGATCAGGAGGAGACCAAGCTTCCTGCTTCAGATACAGGAAGCATCACATTCCAAGCTCTCATCCTTGTGGAGGACTTTCATCGCCCCGGCACGTGCTGGGAAAGCAACACAGCTAGCTGTAAGAAATCCAGGAGAATCCTGGGGTGCATCGAGGACAGCTTCCTGGTCCACATATCGGACAAACCAACCAGATGAGAAGCACTACTGGACCTGGTGCTCATCACTGCGGATGAGCTCACTAAAGGGGTTAAGACTGGAGGCAGTCCAGGCTGCTGTGACTGTGTCCTGGTTGTGAGTTGACAGAATCAATTAGGTTAGAAAAGACTCTGAGTTGATTGAGTCCAGCCTATGACTGAACACCATCATGTCAACCAGACCATGGCACTGATTGCCACATGCAGTCTTTTGTTAAACCTCTCCTGTTCATGATCTTGAGGAACACGGGCCTGGTGAGGAGCAAAGCCAGGGCCATTAACTCGGAAAAAAGGACACCAGTAGTTTAAGTGACATGAACTAGAAAACAGTAACAGCAGATAAAAGGGGTAACAACAGAAAATGATTTTGTGACCCACGAAACATTCCAGAGATCCCATCCATAAACCTTATGAAAGGTAAAGCAATTTTGGGAAGGTTTTTCACTTTGGGAAAAAGCCTTCAAAAGTCCTAGGGGAAAGCCACCAATGGGCTTATTCTACAGTGTAAGCACTGGAGCCTCTGGAGAGAAGCATTCGTGCCTTACTTTTGCTGCTGGACCCAGAATGAAGTGAGCTGTGTGGTGTGTCCCCACTTGGAGCAGGGGCAGCACTACTCCCCCTGGAGCAACAGGAGCCAACGTGCGTGCCCTCCTCCCCTCCCCTGTCAGGCTCCAGCTGTGAAACAGCACACACACGTGACTTATTTCACTGTTAACTGGGGTTTTGTTTAGTATTTATTGGTAAAGCAATAATCTTGTTTAATGCAGCAGTTGAACTAAGCAAGGCTTTGTCTGCTGCCTCCGCACACCGGCAGCCACGGTGATCAGTCACAACTGTCAGAGCTCACTTGGACACAAGTTGGTGCTCCGTGTGTGGGCACTCACAGGCACTGAGAGCCGGGAATCAATCCCTGTGCTGGCACCAGGGCTGCTGGCAATCCAACACACAGAGTCATTTCTTCTAAAAATACCAGTGTCAGTATTTCCTTGAAGAACTCTAGAGCAGATTCTAAAGATTAAGATGGTAAAAGATAAAGACAAATCTCATCTGGCAAGTTTCTAACTGTAAAGAAAGAGACACCAAGTGCCAGCACACTTTTATTTAAAAAAATACTTGTGTAGGTAACTATAACCTTTTTTATCTTAAAATACCAACATTTCTGTTTTCATTTACTAGAATTTTAAGAATTCATATCTACAGAGAAAGAATTTCCAAGAAAACTGGTACTAGAGATTGTCTCCCAGTACTTTGGAACTTCAGCTATTTTCAAAATAAGCCGCTTCTTTGGTACATACACTACACACAAAAACATAACTCATAAAAGCGCTACTGATAATACAAAACTAAAAAAATCACAGCAATACTATAACCACATTTACGACAAGCTACCAAACAAACACCTCAAACCCACTAAGAAGGATTTAAAGGATGCTCTAAAATTCACAAGCATTCATGGAGTTTCGTCAAATCTGACATTGTTCCCTGCCCAAGTTCTTACACTGCACTAACGAGATGTATTAATGTTAGTAGGCCACTTGTATACAGAAATCTGAAATTAATGGAATAAATAAAGAGCAAAACACACCTTCCGGAATTCAAGGGTACTTAAGGACGAAGATGAGAAAGCTTGGCAGAAGGGATGCTATTTTTAGTGGCTAAGGATAGGTGGTGATGGAACAATGGATGGAATATGAATTTATGAGAAGACATGAGAACAGATGATAATTGAAATAATGTAAACCTTTTAAATTATATCCTAAACCAATTTTCATCAAGCTAACAATGAAGAGAGGGCATTAATCTGAGGCCCAGAAAAGTAATTAGGCATGATTCCCAGATCTCCGCTGGAAGTTTGACACCCAAGTATCCAGGTTTAACCACTGGGTTTCGGTATTACTCAAAAACAAATCAGATGCCATCTATGCACTTGCTGTAAGTATTTAATGATGTTTGAATGCATTTAAAAAATCCATAACCATTCCTGAAACTGTTGCAATTTCTAGAGCAACAACAGTAACAATATTTATATAGCTCATATTGCTAACATTATTTCAAAAACTTGTGCAATGCAAAAATCACGGCTCTGCCTAAGAAATGCAACTACAGTTGCTAAAACCACCCAGTATTATCTCAGATAACCTAAATTCGTGACAACTCACACTTATCTGTTAAATAACAAAAAAAATTCATGACAATTTATGGCTTGTGTGTAAGGTGTACAAGAGATTCATCCAAGTTTCCCCATATTACTGTGAGGGGGGTGAGACACTGGAACAAGTTGCCCAGAGAAACTGTGGGTGCTCCATCCCTGGAAGTGTTCAAGGCCAGGTAAGATGGAGCTCTGAGCAACCTGGTCTAGTGTAAAGTGTCCCTGCCCACAGCAGCAGTGCTGGAACCAAATGATCTTCAAGGTCCCTTCCAATCCAAACCATCATATAATTTTATTATATCCACGTAGTTCCACAAACATTCTTGTGGTTGTCCCAAAATAACACGCACCTTCAAGTTTTATAAACACCTTGGTATCTTCACACCAAATGACAGCTGACACATGCTTTAATTGCTTTATGACATGCACATTAAATATGTCACTTAAGAGTTGCAAAGAAACTGAATTTTGCAACAGCAGCTCTTGCAGCAGCAGGGAACCTCCCTGGGACACGAGAGAGTAGCACCATCCTAAAAAAGGCTGCACAAAGGCTTCTTCCTCCAAAAGTCAGAGAGAGGAGAAAGAACAAAGAAAGAGTTTCTCCAATCAAAAATGAATTTGTGAGCATTATGACCCCCAGGCCACCAGATTTTCCCAGATCCCTCCAAATCATCTCAGTAGCATACACAACAGAATCAAAAACGCCAAAATCAAACAAACAGACAAACAAAAACGAAACCAAAAAAACCCCGAAACAAAAGTGTTGCTTTTCCCGATCTTTCTCTTGGGGGAAGCATTATTTCACAAAAAAACCCAAACTCGAAAATTAACAAGAAACTCCCCCCCCAAACAACTCCCCAAATCGCTCGCACACGCTCGCGCTCAGGCCACAGCACTCCGGGCCCCGGCGGGGGCCAGCACGTCCCGCCGAGCGGGGCCGAGGGGGGCGCGGCAGGGCGGGCTCGGGGCGAGTTTGGGGCACACGCACCCCTCCCGCCGCGGCCCCGGAGCCGGGCCCTGAGGCAGAGCGGGGAGCGGGGCCAGGGCGGGCGGAGGGGCAGGAGGGGGAGGCGCGGCAGGGGAGGCGCTGAGGGGCGGCCGCGGCTTCCCGCCCTCCCTGCCGACAATGGCGGCNAGGGGCGGCGGGAGCTGCCGGGCCAGCGCTCCGGGACCCGGCCGAGCCTCGCTCGCCGGCACCGCTTCGGGATCCGGCCGTGCCTCGCCCTCTGCCCCCGCACTGGGAGGTGCCGCCCGCACTTGCTCTGTGAGGAGAAAAGCCCCTGCCAGCGGGGAGCGGCTCCTGCAGGGGGCGAGGTTGAGCCCCGGAGCCCCCGCCCCCTTGCCCGTGGGAGCGATCGGCCCGTCCCCGTTACTTTCAGGGGTACAGCGGCATCAGAGACGGGGACGGGGGAACACCGGGGTGCCCGGGCCCTGAGGGGCTTTCCTGCCTTAGGGTTGCCCCGAGAGCCTCCCCCGTGGTGTGGAAACTCTCCTAGCCGGGTCTGGCTTTGCCCCTCCAAGAAGAGACTTTTTCATAGCGCCCTGCCTCCGGTTCTCCGTATGTCCGAGCACTTCAGCTAGAAAGACCTGCTTCATGCCTTGCCTAGGAGTGCGGAGGCGGCTGCTGCTGCCTTGGCTGCGCAGCTAAGCAGAGGCACACAAGGCTTAAAAGTAATCTAAAGACAAGCAGATCTTTCATTTCTGGCCTCCTCAGTGCAAGAGAGACCCAGAGCTCCTGGAGCGGATCCAGCGGAGGGCTGCAAGGGACCGGAGCATCTCTCTTCAGTGGGGGGTTGCAAAGTGTATCAAGGGACCGGAGCATCTCTCACAAGGAAAGGCTGAGGGAACTGGCTCCGTTCAGCCTTGAGAAGAGACAACGGAGAGGGGACCTCATCAATGTCTATGAGAAACTGAAGGGAGGGTGTCAGAGGACGGACCACGCTCTGCTCCGTGCTGCCAAGCAGTAGGACAAGAGGCAGGGGCAGAAACTGATACACAGCTAGTTCCACCTGAATATGAGGGAGAACTTCTTTACTGTGTGGGTCACCAAGCACTGGAAAAGACTGCTCAGAGAGGTTGTGGAGTGTCCCTCAGTGGAGATATTTTCAGAAATATTTCTGCAATTGCATATGCTGAACAAAAGTTCCTGCTTTTACGTTCAAGGCTACAGTTGCTACCATAAAAGCATTGCATTTAAAATTGGCTAACTGCCCCTCTAAATAGCGACACACCTTTCTGAAAATTAAATCTGTAATTTTCTGCATGGGAAATCTGTCCCTCTGTCGTAGCTGACGGATGTCAGAGTAAATTGTGCTCAGTTGAAACTGATTCTGTTCGACTTCAGGAATATAATTGTTGTCAAATCTGAGGTATTAATAGATTGCCTTGATTTCAATAGTTTCATTATTTCAATAGTTCATGAATAATAGGAACTGCATAGATAATTGGAGACAGTTATCAATGCAAAATTTGCCCAAATTCCCAAGGCTAGGCAGTCCTGGCTGTCAGAAGCACATAATTCTGCAATTATTTGTGTTTGAACCATTTGATTGTATCACAGTTTGCCTTGGGTCAGTTGATGACTTTTGTTAGCTGTGAGACAGCCTGAGTTCAGCTCTGATATTTGGAGGTGAAAGGAGACTTTCAGACAAGAGAGAAAATTCTCTAAACTTCTAGACTTCAGAACAGCTCAAGAGAAGAATGTCTAAGCATTTCTGAAAACACTAAAGGTTTGCTTATTTCGTTTGAGAAATAAAAATGAGTCTGAGTTGGCAGGTTTGGACAATCTCATGTTTTATCTTTCTTGGTGATGCAAAAGGGGCTTTTTTTCTTCCAAGTCCATTACATTTTGGGGCATGAAATGGAAGGATGTGGGTCGGGAGGAAGAACAGAAATCCTGGATGTAGCAAGTCAAAGTCAGGCTGTAATTGCAGTTCCTTTAATTACAGAGAATGAAGCCTGGCAAAGTGTCAGATCCAGATATGGAGGATCAGCCTGCTAATGTTGACATCGGTGACACTCAGGAGAAGCTGGTAGAACAGAGAATCAAGGCTCTGAAGCATAAGTTTGGATCATGTTACAGCAAACAGCTCTTGGTGCTGGGGAAGCCTGATTTTGGTTGTGATTCTCTGTTGTCTGGGTCAATACAAATGAGAATAAATGTAACTCCCAATTTCTATTCTTTCTTAATGAATAAAACTGAAACATTTTGGACCACATCAATCAAAGTATTTTTAAATACCTTTTAAAAACCAGTTCTCTTTTTTTTTTTCTTTCTGGATAGTCTAGTTTTCTAGTTTCATTTACTGTTTGTAATAGACATTTCCTAACTGTTCATTTTAGGGATTTGTAGTTTTAATTAACTGCCAAATGTCCTTTGTTTTTCCCTCGGTGTTTTAAGAGAACAAAGTCATAGTGTTCTGGCTTTGTATTGCTCAGCTGCTGTGACGTTTCTCCCACAACTTTTGAAAAGTTCAGATACCTTCAAGCCAGTTTAAAAGATGGGAAGAAATATCAGAGAGAACCAAGTTTAATCAAAATTTTGACTGTTCAAGAGACAAAAGTGATGGCTTATTGTAAAACTAAGGATGAGATAACATCCAGTACAATTTCTGAGTAGCTGCTGGTGAACTTATGTCTGCTAATTGGCCAGGCAGTGGAAAGGTACCATTAGGTAAAGCACATATTGATTGTCCCTTGCCAGAGTCATGGAGGGGGCGCTGGAGACATTCTGGGGGAAGGGAAGTAGAGGAGACATAGGCAGTGTTGGGAAAATAGCAGGATGTAGGAACTGGAGATAATGCAAGAACAGGAGAGGACTGGAGTACCGTGGAAAGCAGTGAGAGGTGTGGAATAGTTTGGGAAGCTGGAGGTGCTGAAAGGAGTGAGGCATGGGGCATTAATTCTGCAGAATGTCAGGATGGTAATCTGAAATCTGAAAAGCATTTTGGAACAATTAATTACTTTTCTGAGATAATCATCCTGGGGTGTTTAGGTGAAATCTAAATTTCTAGGTAGAAACAGTAGGACAATAAATTTCCACTTCCTATCCTGAGACGCTTGATTTTATAAATGACTTTTTTTTCCCTCATGAAGAGCAGTTGATCAAGAAACTGAAGAAAAATACACTACAAAGGCTGTTCAGAGCTTATTTGCTGATTTTATAGGATTTGTGTCACTCATCCGACACGCTCTTTTATTTTTTCGTAAGCAGCAAAGGGGTTTCTCAACAGCTTCTGTTTAGGTGTCAGCCTTGCCAGGTTGCTCCTTGCAGAGCACTCAGGGAGTGCAGTGAACTTCATTAGATGCCTGTCTCTAGTGGCCAAGGATCAAGACAGGAATTTAGTTAGTCCCTTTCTGAATGTTAGGCAGAGGGAGGAATAGTGGATTAAAAGCAGTCGCATAAAAGAAAATTATTTTTTGTGGCAAAATTGAGCAGATGAGTACATTTTTAAAAATCTTTTCTGGAAAAAAACCTTAATTGGGAATGAGGAAGGAAACAAAATATCTCTAACTAAAAAATACTGTGTAACACAAACAATAAATCATGTATTTTTAAAGTTTTGAGTTGGCCAGAGTTAAAGGAGGTGGGAGTAAGTTTGAGTATGCAGTTGAAATCAGAAATACCATTATGCTTGGTGACTAGATAAAACTAGCTCCAGATATTGTTTATAGTACATGTACATAGTTTAATTTTAATGTTTTGTCTTGTTGTGAATGGGCTATGGGTTGTAGCATTTCAGTTATAAGAAGCTTGTCAAAGTGACATAAGGACACTGATCATAGCAACAAATAAATCTCCATGTATAAATTTCTGGAAGTGAGAAAGGTAAGTAAAGAGGCATATTTTTCTTTTCATTGTTGAAGTTTCTTAAATGCCTGCGCTTAATCAGATGGGATCTCCCTCTGGAGCTCTTCAAAGACATCAGTGTCTTTTCCTCAACTGTGTAAGAAATTTATGTGCTTCATTTGACAGCCTTTCTCTATAGCGTGGAAACTGGATACATTCCCTAACACCCAGATAATATTCTGCTGATGTCTTAACTCTGTGTTAGGGCAAGATGTGCTGTGCACCATCCCCACTTCCACTCCTCCTGGTCTTCCTACTACATTCTCAGTTTCTCTGGAAGAAAATTATAAGAGCTGCAGGCCTGCTCCACCAGGCCTCATGGATGATCAGGAACCATAGATACTTAAATATCTGAGTGTCAGAGAATTAATAGCCTAAACTATAGAGATTAGATTTCACTCCTCCCTGTCTAGTAAAACTGGCCAAAGCTTTCAACCTGGAGAAACAAAGAGTCTTACACATAAAATTTTGAACAAGGCATTGTCAGTACCAGGGACACGTCTTGAAGTCACCTGTGTTCCTGTTTGGGGTTTTTTGCCATCTTTTGTTTGGTAAGCTGAAATATCTATTTCTGCTACCTGCCTATGCTAAAAGCCCCAGCATCAGGTGTGCTACTATAATATTCTGCTTTTTAAAAGTGTAATATATGCTTTTTCTTTTTTCGCTAAATGACAAGAATAGCCATGACAAATATAGAAACTGAGAAGCTGAAGGAATTGGGCAGAATTTAATTGCTGAATTAAGATCATCACTTAATGCATGTCCATGCATTCATAGAATCCTTAATCCCTTATTAATTTATGTAGTGTGTATTCTTATATTTTTAATTATTCATGCTAGTTATGTACCTCTAGTGTTCAGAATTTGAACTACATTTCTTCTTTCAGAGATTAGAAATGGACGTAAATGCCATGTGAGTGATCAAAACAACTTTCAAAACTATAACTATTCATGGTATTTGTAATTATTAATAGTATTTGTAAACAGCTAAAGCCCTGTCTTGCTAGAATAATTAAAAAAAGGAACTGTGAAGTAAATGTTGTATTATTACCACATAATACTGACTGCGTATAGTGACTGTATAAATGCATAATACTGATTGCATAATATTTTGCTTCCCCTGGACATCTTACTTTATGAAGACTCTTTTGTGGCTTTTTTAGTCACAAACAGAAACAAAATAGTGTTTATATATTTTAGCATATCTTTTTTAGCTTGGGAAGAAGATACTGAGTTAAAAAACCTAAACCACTTTCTGTTAAATAAACCAGTTTGATCTCAATTTTTGAAGAAAAGTTGCTTTGATAAAGCAACTTAGGCATTGTTCTTGAAGGAAAATAATAGCTTCTGTGTTCCCAGAGCTTGTAAAAATATTGCTTATACCATGTAAGTGATTTTGTGTAACACATAGGTTGGAAAATGAGGCCTAGAGCTCAAAAAAATCTGTCTTGCTGTAAGAGTATGATGGTCACTAACCAGCAAAAACTACTGTTACCAGAACCTTAGGGTTCAAGCACATTCTCTGTCCCTTGCTTCAGACATCTTCTGCTGGAATAAGAAGGGTTGAGGGAGATCAGTGCCCTGTAGCAGCTACTTTTATAATATACGAGAGTTTTGCAAAATCTTCAAGATATAAATGCACTGAAGAAGTTCTGAGGCCGGCGAAGCTGAAAGCATGAGCTTGTCCCAGGGTTTCACTTATCAAGCAGAGATTTAGCCTGACCATTATTGACTCCCAGTACTAACATAGCTTGTATTTTGGAGTACTTTAGTTTTATTTGTATTTGCCTGGCTCTTTGTGAAGTACCTTAACTGAAAACATTCAAAAATTCTGTTTATCCTTGTTAAGGTATTTGGTAAGCTTTGTTTATAAAAGTAGTGGTTATTGAAAAGAACAGGAAAACATTGTTGTTTGGAATTACTAGGAGAATTACAAGAAAGAGTGGAAAAAACCCTGCTCTGGGATGATTACCAGCATTGATAATTCTATTTACACATATTTCAGTTCCCTGTGATATGGCATATTTTAGAAAACCTCCATCAACCACAAAAGTCCACATGAAATGATCTATTGGTGTAACTGCAAATAGCTGAAAACAAACAATTCTTAGGCTAATTCAAGGATTTCAGCTAGTTTCTCCAGTTACGTACTTCAAACAAGTGTATTTTGAAATGCAGGAGACTTAACAGTAGCAATAATAAGCAAAATCTTGCTAGCAGAATGTAGTATAATGTGGAATTGCAAGATTTGCAGGTTTAGGAAGATCTCTAGATATCCTTGAGAAGAAAGTTTTATGTGCGCTTTGGGTATATCTAAATATGCCAGGATAAAGGTTGGAACGATCATAGTTTGTATTTCAGCACTTTGTCTTAATGCAACACTTAAAGCACTTAAAAAAGGGAAAAGTTCTCCCAATTGCTCTCCAATCCTGCTCACCTCTGTATAGTCCCAATGTGATATTGCCACCTGTAAAAAAAAACCAACAAAACAAACAAAGCCCAAAACATTAACAAAAGGAATTGGGCTAGACAGCTCTTAGAGGGAAAATGTGCATAAGCTGATCAATGTACAGTTTAGCTCTTCTGGAAAAACCCTACTTAGACAGTATAGAAGCCAGCCTATTTGCAACCCACCCAACACACATTTGAATTTAAAATTTAAAATGCCAAACTGATAGCAATTTCATATCTTACATGATAAGTGATATTTTTTTCATATAATTGATATTTGTCAATGCATCAAACTTGATTTACTTTTCAAAGACAGCTTAGTTCTGACAACTTTCCTCTGGGGAAAATACCTTTACCTGCCAGTTAGGCTATCCAAGCTCCTTAGTAGCCCACCTAGCAAGCTGCTGGAGGCTCCTGACATATCACACCCAGGGTAAGGAATTATTCACTGTCATGGAGAATTTTGAATCTTTGGGGAGTTTTTTTCTGAACTAGAGTAACCCCAGATTTAAAAATAATTACTTCCTTTGCAAAATGGAATGCTTTTGTTTGTCATGCTACACCTAGGAGATTGGGGTTTTTTGATATATACTGCCAATTTTAAATTGGATGCATAAACCAAATTTTCCGTCTCAAATTTGTACAGTTTTCAACGTCATACTTGCTATTCTTACAGATTCATTTTAATTTGCATTAGAATTAAATGCTGTGTATTCCAAGCTGCTTGTGTGAGCACTCCTTAGCATTTGCAACCATTTGAACACAAGTTACAAATAAGAAAAAAAGCACCCATCAAGAAGGTTTAGTCTCTTTTTTAAAAAATTTGGCTTATATATCTTCATTCTGTTTAATGCAAATTAAACTCATCTTAAGAACTTTATACAAAACTGGAAACATTGCACTCTGGAGAAGATGATCTGAGATAAAAACTGTAAATGTATATATTCCAATTTATAGCAATTCTTATTAGAGTTTGCTGTTGTTTTTTTGTTTGTACTCATGGCAAATTCTCTTACTTGGAGAAGTGGTAGTTTTAAAGTTTGCTGTCTGTCATTCACATTTGAAATGCAGGCTTTGTCATGTCTGGAACGTTTGAATTCAAAAGCATTTTCTGAACTTGTATAATTTGCTTTTGCCTTTATTTCAGAAAGACATGAGTTCGTCTCTGCTTGCTTGGAATACTGGGGGTTTCCCACTAAGGCTTTTAATCCCATTTCTCTCTTTTAAATTTTGGGGTTATTTTTTAACCTTAGTGGCATTATGTGTCCCCCAAGACAAGGCTTGGACAATTCAAGATAGCACATGATCTCTACTACACAAAACACAAAACAGAGGGGTATCTTGCTAGCCCCCTTGCATTAAAAATGCATCATAGTATTGCAACTTTCATTTAAAAAAGCCCTAGGGTCTTCGGAATGTTTGTGTTCAGGGGTTAATCTTTTTTGGTTTAATCATCTTTTATCTCACAAACATGATCATTTTCCATATATCACCAGTTATTTACAATACCTTGGTAAGCTCTGAAACACAGCAGATAAAAGTACAGCTTCAGGAGAGCTCTGAGAGTCTAGATTGTTAGTTGCAGAAATACTTGGTACTCCCCTTTCTCTCGGTTTAGGCACCTATCCTGGCATGTTAATAAAAGGCAGTCTGTATATTCTTTCTTCTAGTTACTCGCTTTGTGTACTTTTCTTTTGATCTTGATATGTGATGTACATTGTAAAGAATAAAATACATACAAGTTGCAGTGTTATGTTTTGTTGTTTCTTGGCAGGTTTAGTAGCTTTTTCTGCATTTTATTTTACCTGAATCAGACCGCAGACTAACTGCCAAGGCTTTTGCCACAGAGAAAAGTCATCATTCTGTAAATACTGAAATGTCACCATTATATTGCTTGAATAGAAACAATAAATAGTAACTGCAAATCTTACAGTAGTTTGTCTACCATATCACTAATTGCTTCATCACAAGGATTAGATTAAGGCCAAACAAAGTTTCTCTGCACATACATTAGAAATGAGCTGTTGAATCTTTGACACTAAAACATTACCTATTCTAGACCTGATCTTTGAAACATTGGATTAATAGTCTAAATGCCAAAGAATTTCAGATTCCATAGAAAGCACACATAATGAGGGCCCAGTAAAGCAACACAAAAGACTGGTGAGATTTTACTGAAGTTAATTCCTGGAAGAAAAAATATTTGAAATGCAGACATTGACTTCAGTGTTCTGTCTGATTTATTTCAGGAGAACTCCAAGCTGATTCAGAGGAGATTTCTCTTCGCTGCACTGCAAAAGTCTTAGCTCTGAGATAATTCAGAATTGGGCAAGAGTTTTAAAAGAGCATCAGTTTGAACAAAAGCTTGGATAGAAAGAACAATCTTTTTTCATTTTTATTACAATTTGAAATACTCCATACTTGGAGAGATTGTTAAGGAAAGGCTTGAGGCTGATGACACTTCCCTACAGAAAGGAACCACACGAGAATGTCGTAAAATGAAATCTCAGATCTATCATCCTAAACTTTCTATGAAGTCCATGACACTTAAAATTTTATTTAACTTTTCTCCGAATTGGTTTCAATCATGGATCTCATGCTAGATCTGTGTTCACAGAGATTTCTGGTTGTATGGTAGCTTGTGATGTGGCAGTCCCAAAATGGTCAGAGATCCCTGAGCATGTCAGGTCATGTCAGCTGGGGTCCCATGGCACTACCAAAGAAATATGTCTGTTACAATATCAAGCTAACATTATTTTATTAAAATTTGACACAAAGAAGGACAAAGGGATCCTAGCGGTATCACTAGAGCCTGATTTTCATTTACTGGGCATATGTTACCTAGGAAAAAGTTTCGAAAGCACCTAAATGCCTTATAGGAAGTGCCACAATCTTTCAGTGGGACTTTTGTGTGTGAAAAATATTTGTGACTCCTTTTCTTGCTCCATCTCGAGAACTTTTACATATTACAAAATATAATATGTCAGGTTGTTGATTCAGTAGTGTTCTGTTTCTTTCTGTTTTGTTTGGGTTTTTTTCTCTGCTGTATTGCAGTTCTATTGGCTGACTTTAAAACCTACCAAATCCTTGCTGGTCAGCCAAACAAGGTTTGAAATGCAACCCAACCTGGTCCCCTCATCTTTTGTGCAAGTTTCTGATCTCACAAGCTCTTCTTACTGCCCATCCCACAGTTTATCCCATGTCTCCATCTGTTCTTTGAAGAAACATCTTAATTTCAATGCTAAGGAGATTGACAGATCTCTACATGTTTCTATGGGTTCCCTGCACCTAAAACTCAGTCTGTAATTCTCACAGGTGCCTGTTCCCATGCTCTGACAGAGGAATGTTGTTCATCACAGCCTTGACTTAGGGCATATTTTCTGTGGACTTTTTCTCTCTTGTAGAGATGCATGAAACACTCGAATGGGCTCACATTGCACAGGTTCCAGCTATTTTCACATACTTTAAAAGAAGAATCTTGATATACCTCTTCTATTTTATGGGCTCAGTGCATAAAACATGTAATCTCTTTGTATGTTTTCTGGCAAGAGCAATAGTAATACTGGTCTTTCCTGAGGTGGCCTTATGATTCTAAAATATTCAAATACACAACAAATAAAGTACTCAGTATTTGAAAAAAACCATAACTCAAGTTACAGGTAATGAATATTCTCCCTCTTTAGTATAATACATCTAGTGTGTTAACTATTTAGTCTTCTGAATATTTCAGATAATATTTTACAGATAAATAAAAACAATAACTATAAATATAAGCAATAAACAATGCACTAATGCTCTTGAACACGCTAAAGCAGGAGTTCCTAAAATGCTGTTTGTGGGGTCTTTTAATGTGTGCTCGTGGGGCCGTGGTGAGGCTGTGCAACAAAATTCATTGGCAGTGCTGTATCTTCTCAGTAGGACAGCTATAAAGTTCTGCACACTAACCTGAATAGCCCAAGGGTTTCACACCATGCAAAGTAACTCAATAATCTCACCTTCTATAATAATATATTTTATATATATATTATATATAAAAAACATGTATATAAACTAATTCAACACCAAGTACTTTGTAAATTTTCTAAAGGAGTTTTGAAAGTCAAGATCAGTTGTCCTTTTCACTAATGATCCTGGAATTTAAATTTTCTCAGAATCTCACTATGTTGGTAGTATATACCATATACTAATTGTTTTCAGAGTGATGGCATTCTGCAAACTGCAGAAGAATCAAATGCAATGCAGCCCTCTGAATATTTTGAGTGTTAGTCACCCCATCACATGGAGATTTGTTTATCAGCTTTGCTTTTGATAAAGGACAAGTTATGTCCCCTCATATTACAGCTTTTCCCTGGGAGGATTTTGACAGAGCCCAAACTGAAAGGGGCTGCTCAAAATAGTTTATAGGATATATTCTACAAAAACCGGCGTGCGTGGTTTCTCCAATCTCAACCCAGTAGCCACTGATGCCTGCTGAAGATGATCTTGTGATTTGAAATAGATGTATCTGCTAATGGCAAGAAATGTATCCTTTCTAGGGCCATATAAATTTTTATTTTTTAATTCTATGTTTATCAACAATGAGTGATGCATGTTTATTAAAAGATGCAAGCAGCATGCAAGTATGATGAAGAGGTAAAGGACAGTAATTTTGACGGTATCTACATGTTTTCCTACATGATTTCAATATACCAATTCTCTTCAGTGTGGTCTTTAAGGAAATCCTTAAATTACTATTCTTGTTATAATTTTACTATTATTTTCCAAATTTCCTATAATTTCTCAGTAGAAACAGTCATGTAATGTCCACAACAAGCAGGACACAACAAATGCCATATTGTAGTGGGAATACTGAGGTGAGAGAAAAAAGTACTCAATACAAAATGCTGTATTCACCACTAGTCCCTCGAACTCGTGAAGCTAATAAAAAAGTCTTTCTTTTAACATAATAATTAAAGTCCCTAAGCCAGCATTTATCCAACTCTTAATAATAAAGCGCTGATTGTGATTATTTATTGGCTGATAATGTTGCATCATTGCTAAAGTAATCAGCAGTTCTCCCATCCCTGTTCCAAGCAGGCAGAAAACAAGCATAAACTCTAAAAACTTTACAAAGTTCGACTTATCACGTCCTTTTCTATCAGCTCTAGAGAATGTGTCATTGAAATACTGAAAGTGCAAATCTTACAGACACACAAAGGAAATTAGAACGTATAAAGCTCAGAGCATCACTCATTTCTTAGATAAGTAATTTCCCGTTTTCCTCCCCTTGACTTCATAACCTGTTCTCCCTGGATATTGTTATTTCAGTGTCCAGCTCTCCTACCTGGGTAGACTTCCCATGTCTGCAGAAGATGACTAAAAGGAGATAATAATAACTGTATTATTCCTTTTGAAGCAGTCATCACAAGTTTGCAGGCATTCTCCTCCTCTAGCTTTGCAGTCTCAGTTTCATAGGGTAAAATGAAGTACAAACTTCCAAAGTATGGGAGGAATGAGAGTAGGAATTTGTACTTCACTCTAATATGTTCCTTTCTAGCTTTTGCTCTTGTACAACTGAATTAGAGAAGAAGGAACTATTGTGGGGCAATTTTCAGATAGCTTAAATTCCACCTAAGTCCCACTGCCTCATTAATGAAAACAGAAAAGTACCTCTCAGAAAAGTGCTTCAGAGTGGCTAAGCAAGGCACTGGGCAGGAATACAAGAGGCACAAGGACCTAGCAGAGTGTAAGCCATCCAAGTATAATGCTAAGAAGCTTACTTTGGCAGGTCTTGTACCTCATCACAGATGTAGGCTTGACTGCTGCTCTGTTTTGATCATTTAAATTGAATGAACCCAGTGTAATCTGAATAAAGAAAATTCACAGGATCACAGAGTTATCAAGGTTGGAAGATACTTTTAAGATCATCTAGTCCAACCAGCAACCCTGCACCACCATAATCACCCCTAAACCATATCCCCAAGTGCCACATCCAGATGTCTCTTGAAGACTTGCAGAGATGGGGACTCCACTACCTCCCTGGGCATTTTATTCCAATGCCTAACCATTCTTTAGGTGAATTTTTTTTTTTTTTAATATCTAATCTGAACCTCTCCTGGCACAACTTAGGGTCTTTTCCTCTTGTCCTTTCACTTGAGACATGTCAGAAGAGACTGACCCCCACGTGCTTCCACCCTCCTTTCAGGCAGTTGTAGAGAGTAATGAAGTCTCCCCTGAGCCTCCTTTTCTCTAGGCTAAAGAACCCCAGCTCCATCAATTGCACCTCATCAGACTTGTGCTCCAGACCCTTCCCCAGCTCCATTTCCCTTCTCTGGACGCAATCCAGCACCTCAATGTTCTTTATGTAGTGAGGGGCCAAGAACTGAACACAGGATTCAAGGTGTGGCCTCACACAGGCTACAGGGGTGCCGAGTACAGAGGGACGGACGCTGCCCTGGTCCTGCTGGCCACACTATTGCTGGTACAGGCCAGGATGCCATTGGCCTTCTTGGCCACCTGAGCCCACTGCCAGGTCAAATTCATTGTCAAAGACTTAAAACTTTCTGATTCCTGTTTCACAGGGTATGATTACTTGATTAAAATGTTTACAAGTCACACAGTAATACAATACATATGTGTATTTTAAGGAATGATAATTGACTTTAAGGACTATGGTTTATGAATAAATTTTATGGGGTTTATCTCCTCTATTCGTGACTGCAGCAACTGACAAGAGAAGACTGACCGATGTCATCTAGCTAGATTTCTGTACGGCCTTTGACACAGTCCCGCATGACACCCTTATCTCCAAACTGGAGGCAGATGGATTTGAAGGGTGGACTATTTGGTTGAAAAGGAATTGGCTGGATGGACGCAGACAGAGAATTGTAGTCAAGGACTCTGTGTCCAGGTGGAGGCCACTGACAAGCGGTCTCCCACAGGGCTTTGTCTTGGGACCAGTGCTCTTCCATATCTTTATCAGTGGGACCGAGTGCACCCTCAGCAAATTTACAGATGACACAGAGCTGCGCCGTGCAGTTGACACGAGAGAAGGACGGGATGTCATCAAGAGGGGCCTGGACAAACCTGAGAAGAACTTCATGAGGTCCAGTAAGTCCAAGTGCAAGGGACTTGCACCTGTGTCAGGGCAATCCCAAATATGAGCACAGACTGGGAGAGGAACACATTGAGAGCAGCTCTGTGGAGAAGAACTCAGGGTTTCTCATGGATGAAAAGCAGGACGTGAGCCAGCAATGTGCCCTCACAGCCCAGAAAACCAGCTGCATCCTAGGCTGCATCAAGCAGACAAAATGAGGGACAGATGCTATGGAAACTTCCATATTGCATTTCAGCAAATTATTCCAGCCTAAATCTTGTGATTTAAGTTGATACAATGATTATCAAACTTTTCATTCAGCAGTGCTTGTGTAATGAGGATAAAATTTACCTAACTGTAGTACAAGGATGGAACAAGGAAATTAGTGAAAGTAAGTGAATAATCAAGGAAAGAGAAACTGGTCAGTTTCAGAAACAGTTTTTTGCTGGTAAATGACTGTTTTCTGAAATAATTTCCCGAGTTTAGTTGCCTTAATTTTAAATGTCAAAAACAATGGAGCTTTCACAGACCTGCTTTAGAACACTACAGTTTTAGTTGAAGATTTACTGATGGTGAAAGGTGATGGCACAGCTCCCCCGCTAACACAATACAGAGCTGCACACAGAAGCTGTCTGTGACATTGTACTGGCCACTCCCATGCCTGTGCAGCCTCCTCCAAAAGTCTTTGAACTTACAGTCTGAAGGCCAAATCCTGACGAAGATAATCATTGTGAATAATACCTTAATTACCGAATTATCTGTTCTGGTCATCTTGTCTCTCCTGGGGAGTGGCATCTCACTTTTTGTTTGACCCAGCTGAGCACGGTAACGTTCAATGCAAATATTAGTCCATCATTATGATGCTTTAAACAAACAAGCAGGTTTGGTTTAGATCTTCCTAGAAGTGTTGAAAGAGGCATGGTGTAAATACATGTGCAGACAGGGAGGCTGCTGAGGGTCTGCTGGAATACCTAGCACGTCCTAATGGTTACTCTGAGCAGTTCCTTTCCAGCACATGGCCTTCCTGACTTATCCCCTTGTCTCTCAAGGGAGAGAGAAACAATAGAGGAGGCTGTGACAACTTACTTGGATGCCCTAAGTAATGTCAACAGCAACAGAAACTGTTTTGGCTGTTCCAATTGCTAGTATGGGCTGCCCAAAGAGACTATTTGAAATTGCCCAAGAAATTTCAGTTTGCTGCAGTGTTGGTAGGACTATGCTTGTCTCTTTACAGCATCCAACAATATTTGCAGGATTTCTATACAATCTTCGTGATTGATTGTATCCTGAGCTGAGGGAAGATCCGTGACAATTCACACTGTCAAGGGTATGATTTCATAATACTTTCTTGTTGCCTGGTGTCTGTCAAATATCTTCGACTTTTTATTTGCCTGAAATTTTTTGCTTGTTACTACTCCTGAAAGTAACACATATTGTTTTCAGACTATGTAAGGATAGGATAGGCTTTCTGATGGAAAGTTGAATAGTAGTAGGTTAAATATGGTCATCAACCGTGTCCTGCTCAGTATGGTTTGGAGAAATGACAGTCTAAAAAAATGTTATGTTTCAGAAACTATTCTGAATAATTTATTGCCCCTGCACACAGAGATGGCTGCATGCACAAACACTATATCAAGTTTGATATGAGGACTTGAAGTTAAACAAGCAAGGAAAAATGACTGAAGGTGCCACTTCAGATCTGCAAAAGAATCTCTGGACAGAATTAACCAAATAACCGTAGAGTTATTTAGGTTAGAAAGAACCTTTAAGAACATTTAGTCTGACCATTAGCCTAAGTATTTAGGCAGAACTGTGTTTGGGTATTAAATGTACTGCTGATTACAGACCCCTGACGAAGAAAAACAGATTGCAAAATTTAGATTTTATGAGAAAGAACAAGAAATACATGTGGAACTGCTCTAAGGGTGGAAAGCTGGGGACCATGCTGAATTCATAGATTGAACAGAAGTATCATTTATCTTGTACCACTCAAAAGACGCAGAAGCTGTAAGCCTCTGGAAAAAGAAGAAAGACCATTTTTATAAAAGGCATCATTATATGAATTGTTTTCATCAGTTTCTTCCACTTGACATAGAATTGGCAGCATACACAAGTTGAATTTTTTCCATCTTCCCTCTGCTTGTTTACTGTTCAGTGCACTTGAAGACTTGTGTCTGCTTATTATTAGAATGAAACAACAAGTTCAACAGTTGTCACTTAAATGCGTGTAACAACTATTTAAGAGGAGATTGGGACACTGACTCTGCTTGTGGTGACTGCCTGCAAGGGCCAGCGCTTCCGTCTTGGAGGAGGTGATGGCCTTTTCTCCTCTCTAGACCTAAAAGAGGAGGTTTGCAGTAACGAGTATGTCTGGCTAGGAATGCCCCTGCGGGGTAGATGTTAAACACACTTTTACTGTGAACTCCAGTAGCAAGGATTTAGCTAGGATCTGGTGGAGGGTGCTGTGTGTGGTGGTCTGTATCTGTACGGCCAAAGTAATCTGTTTATTATATGGTTTTTATGTTTAAGGTTTAGCAGTAACAGTTGCTCTCGTCAGGATTTTTACCGCATGCTGCCTTTATTCATTAATTTCTCTCCAGTAGGAAGACATTTCTCCCCAACACCATTTCTAAACAATAGAAAGAAGTAACTTGGCAATGACATACGTTTGCTTCAACCGGGATCATGGGGGGAGTTTTTAGTCTGAATAGTTATGCATGACTACTGCTAAAATTTGAGAGACAAGATAATAATTTTTTTTTTTTAAATTCTTGAAGGCTTTCCTAGAATGACGCGTACTTATATACATAGAAAAAAAAACAAAACCAGGACTGCATCACTGCATCCAGTTTTTGAAATGTTTTGACACATTTACTGAGATTTACTAGGTGATTTCACATGCTTGTCTGGCAATTTATAATCTATTATTTTGCATTACAAGCTGCATCCTTGAGTTTATTTTATGGCATAGACATATAGTAAACTAAATTACAACGTCGCCTGGCCTCTCCCTTTTAACTATGGGAATGACCTTCAGTAAAGAGAATCCAAAGGATATTGTGCATGCATTTTGAGATATACTGTTTTCATTAATGTGAGTGTTTCTGAGTAAATGAGGAAGTAAGACTTGGCTTAGGTTAGAATGACAATGCAATTAGTTAGTAAACCATGTGTCATGAGAACCTCTCAGGGCCAGTATTACATCAAAAGCTGTACTGTTTGGGAACAACCTTTGGGTCTTGGTCTTCTAATATCCTCTTCTCTGCTGAGAACAATTTCTAGAAATCTGGCTTATTTCTTCGTGTGCTTATGGGTTTCTGCAGTAAAGTTGGGATGTGTATGAAATGCAGCGCAAAACTCCCACTCAGTTGAGGGGAGAATTAGTCACCCCAAACTGGAGATAGATTAGTACTAAAGGAGAGAAGTAATTAAGTATTGTACACCATAGTTTTGATGTATAGACATTATATTCCAAATTCTATTTCCTTTCATTTAATCAGAAATCAATGAAATAGCTCAGTGTTATAAGCACTGGAAATAAAAGGAGAACTGGAGACAGAGTGAAATAAAACATACTGAGTAAAAGACTAGGGCTACAGCTGGGTTTTTAAGGCATAGAGCAGATTTGATATGGAAAAGAACTTTTAAAAGCTGGAGGAAGGAGAAGAGAGAGGAAGGAAAGGTATGCCTGACCTGCAGGTTAGGATCAATTTGTGCTGCAAGGTCAGGAACGTTGGAATTCTGAGGGTTTGTTTTTGCCTGCTATTTGGAGTCACTTCATATTTTCTTACTAGAACTGAACTTCTCCAATCATAAACATGTTTAGCTCCAGTCATTTGGATTGTCACCAGCTGGGAGCAGGGGGGAAACCGTGCTTATTCTCTAGGCTAGTGACAATTCAATTGGGAGGCTTCTGTTCCTCCAGTTCCAATAAACAAAGTTAATTTACTCTAACATTTTTTTCTGGAAAGGTTATATATAGTCAGATGATTTTTATTACACAGGGGTTTTAATTTTGTCCTGAATCTTCTGTTTTCATTTTGGCCACTGGTCTATAGAGCATCATGATATATAACAGTACAGATACAAAAAAACCCCCAGAAAAACCCAACCAAACGAAATAAAAAATATATATATACTAGTTTTTAACTTGTCTTCCATATTGTTTTAATGAAATAATAGTACAAAAAATAGTTATTAAGTGGAAAAAGTGCTGTGGGTTAGGTGGCTCAGTGTTACAGTGTCACTAAAAGCCCTTTTTTCAGCATGAAGAAATATATTCTGCTCCAAGACTAAATGTGAGTTCTATCCCTTTGGGACAATCCTCAAACTGTATGCTGTACACGGCACGATATATGATCTTGTAGGAATATAGGAATATAGGAAATGGAGCCAATGTTCCCATTATTAAAAAAAAAAAAAAAGTAAAACAGAAAACCAAAGTTTAAAGTTCAGGCTGATAGAAGTGTTGTCAATCTGAAGTAAGATTTGTCTAGTGAAAAAACCTAGTATACTTTTACTGTAGGTTAGGTTCTTAATTTTGTAATTCACATCAATTATCACCTTATAACAATTTACATAGCTCCGTTTTCCCCTGTAACCAACCTTAAATGACACCACTTATTTAAAACACACTTGAAACTAAAGAGTAGCTTGTATTACCTCCAGCTCCATGTGTTTTTCTTCCTTGTCATGGTCCTTCAATGCCTTTTCAGAATGATTATTGCAGTCTTCTAAATGACAGATGTGCTGGTATTTAGTAAGTTCTTGTTTAGCTTGCTTTCTTTGAGGAACATTCCTTCCCTGAAGACCTTCGAAAAATGCCTCAAACAGTGGCAGTTCCATAAATGTATCATTGTCACCTCTGTAATCTGCTTCTTCCTCTTCAGGAGAAAAATCATCTGCTTCTCCTGCCTCGGAAATATGGAGCTTAGTGTCAGCTTCATGTGATAAAAATTCAAAATCAGAAAATGTGATAGCACTTGATTTGTGTTTTATGACTCTGATCTCATGATTTGCTGCTGGTTTCTTGTCTGAATTTTTTCCTGTAAGGACTGGCCACTCTGCGTGCATGGGAAGGTTTAAAGGATCTTCCTTTGGCATGTGCCTTGTAGAACAGGATGATTCTTCACAAAGGTGCTTTGTCTCAGGCTGCTTGGTGGCACTGGCACACCCTGCAGCCATGCCAAGTTGTAAGGACGTCTCATTGTGGTCTGATAAGGATGACACAGACAGCAAGCTCGTCTCAGGTTCCAGTAACACATTCCGAAATTCATATGGGCTTGCCTGATTTTCTCTTTTTCTTTGGTATTCTTCATACTTTGCTTCCTTTGGAGTCCCCAGGCGCTTGGCAGGTGTAAGATAAGGTGAGCCCTGTTCTTCTTCATGGATGTTAGTTTCCATTCCAGTGGGTTTCATCCATCAGAGACCAAAATTACTTCATTCTTGCTTTTCTTAGGAAACATAAATCTGCATATGCAGCCAGGAATTATATTCTTAGTTTTCCAAACCCATGATCACACAGTCATTATTAATGCCTGAATTCTCATACAAAACATCTGAATCCTCTCAGCTCCTGAAAAAAAAAAAAATTAATGGCAACATATTTGCAATGGAGTGCATCCGCAAAAGTAATCCTGAAACATGAGATGTCCATATCAAATTTACTTCAGATTTACTTATGCCTCTTCAAAAATGTTTCATGTAGGCAGATTAAATAAACTTAAAACATGAGAATCTTGACTTGTTTTACTTAGAGACTGGTAAAGAAATGGCAAATGCAGAAGATGTTTTTTAATTAATGACTTTAAGTTGATTATTGACACAATGGTTCAGAATAATTTAAAGTGGTGTTAGATGTATGCTTTTTATCTAAACATGCCTCTGCTCACTGTATTTTCATTGCCTGTTAAATCACTGACAACTTTTACACTGCTCTGATAAAGCTTCTAAAATGTCATAGGGAAGACTAAGGAACAAAACATAGGGAAATGTCATGGGGAAAACTGACAGAAAAGATGTCAGTACAGGTATGATTTTCTGTATCTCGAATTCAGTGAATTGCCAATGCAGTGCAGCACCTGTCCATTTCCAATAGATTTGAAAAGCAAGAGGAGGAGGCTAAAAATAACGGAGAGTTTCACTGCTATGTCAGAGTTGGCCTTGTCTGCTTTAAAAGCCTTAATGTCCGTGCTCACATCCAGGCAGTGCACCTCCAATGGAGAGGAGAGAAGGGAGCAGCTGAAGGACTGATCCTGCATCACTGAATAGCTTACATTCACCCATACATGTCATTTACTTCTTGTGACAGATTGAATATTGATAGTATTTATTTTAATGATTGTTTCAGTACTCCATCTGTGAGAGAGCAAAGCAGAACAGAAGCTTTTCAAAATAAAAAGAGAAGCCTAGGCCTTTGATGTATGTGGCAAACCTGTCAGTGATGAGGAAGACATGTCAGAAGGCAGCACTGTGACTGTCAAAGTGGGAAGCAAGCAAAGTAAGATGCTGGCATGTGATGTGCCTGTCACTGCATGTGCCATAAACTGAGCAATGCACACCATCCAGGCACATTTTAGTGCTGGTTAATGTATATTTTACTGTTACGGGCATACATTTGGTAATAGAAAGAATACTGTTACACATCCAGAAAATTTGGACTTCTTGTATTACCTTTGTCGTTTGAACTGCAGCTGTAATAGGTGTGAGCATGCAGGTACACACTGTTTGTGTAGACTTCGTCTCAGCTATTGATAGCTATTTAAACGCCAGACTTTATTGTAAACTGTCTAACCTCCTGCTGGAGTCAGTGGAGAGAGAAAAATTCTTCCAGAAGGTAAATGCTCTCACTTGTCTTGTTTACCTATTTAGATGTGGGATAAGTCTCCTTCCTGTCTTGACTGCCTAATAAAAAGCTATGGAGAATGTTTAGACAAAAAACTTACATCAATCATTCTGCCTTTAGAGGGACAAATAAAGCCAAGAAGAACCCCAGCCCCTATCTGTGGTACACAATAATAATAGATTACGTTGTCTATGTGTGGATGAGAAACCTGCTTCTAAGCCGTATTTTCTCAGGTGCTTCAGGTTAGTCATCTACACAGAATTGACTTCACTTCTGGAAGTGCTGAACACCCTTGGTTCTTGCTTAACAGTGGGAGAACTAATTGAACACAATGTCTTTGAAAAAGAAAACACATTCCCAATTTTAGATGGAATGATTGGAATAACTAACATTTCACACAATAACTTCTACATTGTGGGCACAGTGAAAAAGCTTCCTGCCATCTCAGGTGATTATCTGTGCTTCACTATGAGCCAACACCTTAGCTTCTGAGGCCCTGACACCCAGCACCCTGGAAGAAGGCACGCTGCCAGCACCCACGCTCCCACCACACAAAACCAGCTATAAGCCAAAAAGATCTGCCTATTCTAGTAGACTGCCCATGGGGCAGCAAAAGAGCTTTGGCCTGGCTGCCCACATCAGGTGAGAGGGTGGGTTGTGTCCACCAGCCATTGCTGCTGGTGGCTGTCCCGTTCTTCATCTGATGGTAGTTCCAGAAGAAGTAGAAGTGCTCAGGTCTCCCGGTCTCGTCCAGAGATTCTCTTTCCCAGTCTTCACCCCTTCTTATTGTCACCTTTTCTTCCCATCCTTGGCCCATTCCCTGGACCCTCTTTAGCATTTTGGTAAGGCTGCCAAGCAGGATCTGCTGTGATGACATCTGCGGAAATACACTTTTTTGTTCATAGTAACATCTTTGCTGTAATAAGCCCAACATTTAGCAAAAAATTCTCCAGAAGCAGCTACAGAAATTCACAGGATCACAGGATGGGTCGGCTTGGAGGGGATCACATTGGGGCATCTGGTCCAACCTCTCTGCACAAGCAGGGCCATCCTGGAGCGCATGGCACAGGATTGCATCCAGATGGTTCTTGAATGTCTCCAGTGAGGGAGATTCTGCAACCTCTCTGGGCAATCTGTTCTAGTCACTTGCACAATAAAGAGGTTCTTCCTCATATTTGGGTGGAACTTCCTGTGCATCAGTTTCTGCCCTGTACATCAAATTCTGCAGTAGGCATGCACAGGATATGGGAATTATGTATTTTTTATTTCTATTACTTTAGGATGATGCTTTAGACTCCCAAACATGAATTATCATCCAAAATAATGTATTTTTCATTATCTCTCTATGTAACTCTTTATTACTAAAATTTAAAATCAATACCCAACTTCTCTTAAAACTTTGCTAAGTTATTTCTCTCAAATGAGTTTTGGTTTCTACAGGATATGATGTAAAGCTGTAACTTTTACAGTTTAATTGCAAAAATAATGAAAGAGTTCTGTTTACTAGATTTGCTTATTCTATCGTACTGTTTATTTTTTTCTGGGATAAGACTGGAGCAAATCAAGTATGCAAAAGCAGGCTGATTTTGTGCAAGTATGGTAATAAATCTCTGAGGAGGAAGTTGTGAGAAGAGAGATTGTCAGTTTACCCTTATTCATCCTGTGCAACATATCTCTTTACGCAATCTAGCAGTGGCTAGAAAATAGCCCACCCTTTTACGTATAATGTTAAATTCCATGTTTATAAAGAGTTACACATAGAAATTTCTAGCTCCTAGAAATGGAGCATTCTTGCCAAAGCAGAGAATCTAGAAATCCTGGCCATAGCAAAATTTGTAACTCAGAGTGCTCTGAACATTCAAGAGCTAAATCTGTACATGTTGCAGAAGGCCTCTAAGTCCTGCAAAATAATGTAGTTCTCACCACAGTGATGAATGTATGCACATACAAGTTCTGAAAACTAATACTCTTTCTTGAAAAGGTCTTCAAGGCTTTATAAATAGGGAGATTACTTTCGTATGCATATGTAATTCTAAATATATAATGTAGCATTAGCTCTGCTGGTAGAAGCTAGTGTAGGTAAGGATGTGGCATAATGAAAGTATGTTTTTCAAATAAAAAGGAAATGCAGGGCTACCTGCCAACCAGAACTGACTCCAAGCAGCATTAGTAAGAGCAAAAAAATTAAAAAGCAACACTCAGAGCAACAGGATTTTTTTTTTTTGTTAAATGTGAAATGCGTATCTGAGTGTTGCAACTTCAGCTGTTTACACACATGAATTTAAAACTAACAAATAGAAGGTTATTTATTAATGAAAACTGCTTGACAATCAGCAGTAAATTGATACAGATTTGTGATACAGCCAGTGACGTGCCATGGAAGGGAAGTTCTCATATGGTCTGGCACACACAAGTGTGTATGTGCAGCCTCACAGATCAACTCCTGTGTATCATGCTCTGCTGGCTTGAGTCCTCTTTGCCTGAAATCCAATTATTATGATTTATTTCACAGGGTTGCTCTAACAGCAAGTGACCCAAACCAGCTTTTCAAATATGGCTTAAATTATTGCATTTCAATACTCATTATGTATTTTGGCATTATCGAGCATGTGAGTATGTGCAACTTTTTCAGTTTAAATTCAATTTAAATCTGAACTGACATAGTAAACCAGCAAATCAAGTCCTGATCTTGGCTGGAAAAGTTCACCACTCATCTAAAATAAAAAGTTTCTACCTCTCAGCCCCTAGTGCATTTTTTTCCCTTTCATAATGATTTTGCTTAGTATTTTCCATTGACTTATACAATCTTCCACTGAAAAATTAAGCAAGCAAGACAAGAGAATGCGAGACACATAGACTAAGAGAAAATTATGAGATTAGGATTTTTTCCTGACAATAATTTTTCCTGTTTTGCAAGGTAACCCATATTTTTCAATTCAGTTAATTTCCATAAGCGTAACAACAGGAACTGCGTGAGTAGCCAAAAGATCTGCCAAGAATCGGGGAAGAACAGAAAAAGAAGTGAGCAGATCCTTAACAAAAGATATTTCAGCTTCCTTGCTGCACAAGAGCTCTGTCAACAGAAGTATGTGTGAGAATCCCTGGGGCGAAAACAGCCTTCTGCAAGCATTGGCCAAATTATTCACAGAAAAAGACAGAAAAAAAGGAGAGGGAAGGAAAAAAATAAAAAGAGAGATTGAGAGCATGCTTCAGAGGAACACTAGGCACTTCTAAAAATACAGCATGACCTCATTCTCCACATTATGCCAGACCTTAACACCACGCTTTGCTTTATCACCTGGAGCACCTGGAGTCAGGTTCCCACTGCTCGAGTTCGGATACTGTCAGATTTTGAAAAGGTAGGCATTGCAATGCCTTTTTATGTAGTATAAAGCCAGTGTAAAGGAGTACCAAAATTAGCTTTCCATGTCACTTGCAAATTCTAATTATTTTTTGCCTATGTTTCGTCAAGACCTACATTTCCTGCCAAAGCTTTACAAGTCTTCCCTTTTATATCTATTAATAGAATCATAGCTTGCAGATGGACTTCTGCATACGCTGCAAAATGTAGCTGTAGCGCAAGTTACTGGACACGTGAGTTTCTGAGTGTGATTATAAATCAGTTATTTGCAAATCTAGCCTGGAAAGTAGAAGGATGTATTGTCACTGGAAATATGGGGTGAGAAGTCTCTGAGTTGTAGCTTAATTTTGGAAGTGTTTTTCTGTATTGCTTTTGATTAGAGCAAACAGCAAAAATGGAAAAGCTGCAATACCCTTCTACTTGGGTAATAGATGTATTCATGTACTCAAACTCATAGCCGAGTACGTTTTTCACCTTGACAAAGCCAGGCACAGATAGTTGGCACAGATGCTGCCACATCTACGTCCATCCTGACTCATTTCAGTGAGTGAAGGAGGCGGCACTGAGATGCTGGTTTCTCTTACACCTCGTGCTCCTGATTGCCTTCACTGAAGTTAAGTAGAAATTCAGCAAAGAATTTGGCATAGTTATGAATGAGTCAGGGAGCAAATGAAGCCACATCTTGATGCAACCGTTTTTCAGGAATTACTTTATATGACAGTTCAGTGAGGCTTGCCTCAGTTCAGAAGTGTGCATTACCCCAGGACAGCTGCACTCCCAAGTCTGTCTACTACCAGCTCTGCTGTCACTGACCCCACCTCAACTGTCAGAAGCTCATTCTCATTGCCAAGGAAAGTAAAATATCTTCTGAAATGCAATAAACTACAATGATAAAGAGACACTTTGTTAATTTAATAGTGCTTACATGCATTTTTGTCCTAGATGAAACTCTTGGTGGCAGATGTGCTGTGTTCCAAGCACCCTCTTGACAAACACAGCAATGTCAGCAATTTATTTACAGCTGGACCTACTTGCAGTATATAGGAGGAAAGACTGCTATGAGAGGAATCATTGACACATTTTGTGCTATTAGCTGAGTCTGAGGCTGAGTTTAATCCAGCTGAGGCACTAACATCCTGCCAGTGTGCTGACTCAATTGTATTTCTGTCTAAACCAGCATTTCCAAAGGCACTGTCATTGTCACCTTACACCACATGGAAGTTGCAAATAAGGTGAGAAAATACCCTCTGCAATACAATTATTGGTCTTCCTAAGACCCTAGATCCATGGGCAATGTTTAGTTCTAGTTAGTTTACATAAAGTGGGCCTTGATTTTGCTAATCTTTCTGCTCTGTGCAGCTCATGAATATCGTGGTTACAATCCTGAGCAAAACCAAATGGGCAGGAATGTGTGATCAGCAGCATGGTATCTTCAAAGAATGAGATCTGTCTTTCTTTCTGCCAATAGGCATCTTTTACCATTGCATTCAATGTGTTACTTTTGTAATCCCTGTTCTGCCTCACTGTTCTATTAATGTATGAAATGTACCGTCAACCCCATGATGAGATACTGGCCAGAGGTTGTTTGACTACGTGCTTTTAGAAGGCAATTCTGAGTGATTTAAGATTACACTCTGAATTACTTGAGAAATTAAACCCTATGTGAAGATATTGCCCTCGAATACTTTGGCTTTGTTTTTATATTGGCAGTGCAGTCAGTGTGGAACAGGAAGAGCAGCCAGCCATATGTGGACACTGTTTATAAACACAAGCTCCAAAATGAACCAACACCTGATAAATATTTTGAAAATAACACTGGACAAACCACATAGGAAAAAAATGTCTGCGTCCCTTTGGCTGATGATCTTTACACAGGTAAGATCCCAGGTCTTTATCTAAGCTGCCAGTCCACACCAAAGTCAGGAAACAGCCTTTCTGCAAGCAAAGACACACAGCTATGGGCTGCTTCTCCTTCCAGTTTAAATACTACCACTGTTCCTTCAGCCTGTAAAGTGAATTCCATTATGTATGTTCATGGGATGCTCAATGGACTATTTGGAAAGTAATCTTCATTTTGCACAAATGGAAAGAAGTTGGAAGGACCAATTTTTTTTCATACTGGAGGATGTCTAGGATAACATATAGATAGTTCTAGCCATATCTTTTTTTTTTTTAAGCTCCTGAAAGAGGAATGATATAAGACAACAACTTCTTACTCTACAAGTTAGGTAAATAACAAGCAGCTTGGTTTTGGGGTTTTTTTTGTGTTTAGCTCGTCTCTATTCAAAATTGTTTATCAGCAAAAAATTCTCCTTCACAACAGCCTGCAAGGGTCTTTCAAAATTGCACATATCCCTCTGAGAAATCTCTGCTGAACCTGTGACACCCACTAGCAGCCAAAAGCAGCTATTTTGGCATTTCACAGGGTCAGACGCTGGTATGGTCTGGTTTTGTTTGGTTCATAACTCCTTAAAATGAAAGAAATTATGTTCTTTAAGTTTATTTCCCTCTCTGAAAAAGAAAAACATATCCTTGTCTTGGGTGCCTTCATGATAAACCATCAGTTCAGATTAATTTCGCTTTTAACCATTATTATCCACAATCTGAGTATAAGGAATTGGATGCTTGCATCTACCATGACCACACAGCCAGCAGAAGAGTTGTGAGCTGGAATCCAAATTTCTTTATCACTAAAGCTTTGTCTTGATCACATTGCATCTTCCATCCATAAAAAATGTTTTATTTACTAATTGTCATGATTGAATTTACACAAAGAACATAAGAGACTGAGGCTTCATTAGGCATCATAACTGAAGATCAGCACTTGTTTTAATAGGATAAACTCTTCTGGCTAATATCGTTTATAGAAGAGAGATACATTTCATAGAAATGTGTGCCCTTTTTTCCTTGAACTGGGTTCTCTTAAACAGGGATAAACAGATAATCTTAAGTAACCCCCTACACCCCTCCAAGCTCCTGATTTTCCCAAAATCTATTAAATTCCCCCAACAGCTCCAGCACCCTTCAGTATCTCCTAAGCGCAATGCTTCTGCTTCAAGCTCCCTTTACACAAACAAGTTTAATTTCAATTCCTGGTCCTGATCTTCAAAGTAATCTCGATGCCTTGGTTGTTGCTTCAGCACCCTCTGTCCTTTCCACCTGTGGCCATGGCCAACATAAGGGTGAAAGCCTGGTGCAGGGAGAGGGATGCCCGAGCAGCCACCAGGAGCTACTACACTCATCTCAGGAGAAACCACATAAAAATACATCTCTCTTCCTGCTTTCTGAGCAAAGTACAGAGAGAAAAATAACTCACAGGACACCAGTGTTTGGGATAAGAACTGCTTCAGATGGTCTGAAACCAGCCAGTCTGGAGAGTGGGAAGCAGCTGGACCCCTGTAGCTTCTGAACCCTGACAAAGTTCATTAATCCTGTTTACAAGACCTGATTGTTTCTGATACCTAGGCCAGCTAGCTGAATACCTGAAGGAAAAATAGGGGGAAATTCAACTGCCTAAACATAGGCTTCTATTGCCCTTTGAGACATGTTAAACTAGCCCACTTGGCCTTCAGCTGCCAGCTCAGAGGGATGCGAATCTCCTCCAGCTCCTCTGAAATACCTATTGTGTGCATATTGTAGGACAGCAGGGCATCTCAGGGACACTGCTTGGCACCTGCAGGTAGGCACTTGTTTAGGCAGATGAATTATATTTTCAGATTCCTTGGTAGGCTATTCCAAGAACTTAACTTCAGGCACCTAATTTTGATGACTAACTTAGGATTCTTGGTTAAGAGCCTTGATCTCTCCTTTCCCTATATGAAAAGCCTGCATTCTTAATGTGTGCACCTCAATTCAGCTGGCATAAGTACCATATTGCTTCCAAAAAACTGTGTGTGTTAGTCTCCTGGTTGAGCAAAGAAGCTGCTGTAGGAAGCCAAATTGATAAAAATTGCCAGCAGCTCCCTGCTGCTTGAGGACCCGTTTCTGTGCTCCAGTAGGTTGTTAGGGAAACTTTCAAGGCTAGATCAGAACATACTCAGAAAACAAACAAGAACAAGCACTTTAGTGGCACTGCAGCTCCCCAGGTTTGCACTCCTATCAGTCTTACAAAGATTTTGCAGTGTTTTGGCAACATGCTACATTTCTCAGTTGAAATATGCTGCTTAATGCAAGACTGGTAAACAGCTTGAATAGGCAAGGCTTTGATTTATGAACTGCATCAGTATGGTAATGAGCACATTGGCTGGGCAATTAGTTTTAAACTGTATAAGCTCACACCAGCTCTTGTTATTATGAGCACAAAGGTTTGTCAGAGTACCTCTGAGTTCAGTATTTCAGAATCCTCTGGTGTCTTTATGCCTATTAGACCAGAACTGAAGCAATTTAAAGCCTCTGCTACACCTTCTGAATCTAATACCTCTAAACCATGTGTATGAAAACATCAGCAGCAAATAGATTAAATAGATGCATCCATTTAAGATGCTACTTTGCATGCTTTTTTTTTTCCAGTCCAAGATGGGCTTTGATCTCCAGCAATGTCTTTATCACCCTCTCTAATCAGTGTCTGTGATGAATGCTAAGGAAATGGTAACCCTGCAATGAATGTCAGTTACTACAAAGGCTATGCTGTAGAGCAGCCCCTCCTCTCAAGACCTGCTGGGTCCATGAGATATAAACGGCAGCAAGGGAGGACTGTGTCAGCTGCAATGAAGATCAATTATTTCAGAGGGAGCAAAAGTTATTTTAGGGGAACCTCCTGTGATCCCTATCTGTATGTGCAGAAAGACCAAAATGAATCTTGCTCAAACTATTTTGGTCAAGCAATGCTTTTTGGTACAAGAACAGCTCCCTCGAAACCAACATATTTTTGATGGATAACCCATGCATGTTTGTTTAATCAAAAAAATGAAACAAAATAAAACAAAAAGATCATTTATGTTGGGAGATATTTACTCCTTTTGATTAATTTTCAGAGCTTTCAGAAGGAAAATTTTTGGACCGTAAAGTGCTCAGATGAGTACTTCAGTATTTTCAGCCTTTCTATCCCTTGCTCCCCCATGTGATTCTTAAAATTATACTATTAAGTATTCAGTTAATTTGACAGAATATCATAGTTCTTTCAAATTCTTCTATTTGGGGAGTAAATTTTGTTTTGTATTATTTTCCCAGATATATTAGGCAAAGGCAAAACACCCGGCAATACTTAATGACAGCTGCTTTAGAGATGCTCACAGTTTTATTTAGGTAGAAAAGGAAGTGTTTCTTAAGCCAAGGTGCATATTTGAGGCCTGAATAGCTATTTTGAACAAATTCCCTCTTTGCCTTTCTGCTTTTAGGTTATTTCTTCGCCTGTTATTGGAGATCTTCCAATAATTAGTAACAGTCATCTATTTTCCAGTCTCAGTTCTTTAATTCCAAATTTCTACTTAGTGTGATTTCTTGTGCATTCTGAATTAGAGATTTATGGTATCTGATGTTCCTTCCCCATAGAAGGGGTCACTTTTTATCAAATAACAGCTCTCCTTTTTGGATAAACTCAAGCAAACATTTCAAGTGGTTCAACAAATGTAGTCTAAAAATATCTAAACTAGCTCTAAGCTTACTAGCCTAAGTCTTGCAGATAATGAAGCAGTGGAGCTGAGGCACGCTGCTGTGATACACCTTTTTTTGGGGTATCCAAAGAGTAACTCAGGTCTTTGCATGTTACCTGCAGTAACTGTATGCCAAGTTCAGAGGTCATTTCTGAAGCTGTTCCCTGGAGCCTTTGTAAGTTTGGTTTCTTATCCTATTTCTCGAGACTTCCATGGATTTTTTCTTTTCTCTTTGCAGAATGAAACTGCCTGGGGTGTTTCCACATGACTTTGTGGAATGAAGAGGCAAATAAGCACCCCATCATGAAAAACTGTGCAATCTATTAGCGGATGGTCCTAGAAAATTTAAAGAGTCTGCTATACCTGAAGTGTAGTCCACGAATAAAGAAGAGCTGGATTTTTTTTTTTTTCCAAAAAAGTTATTTGGAGTAGGAAAAAATACCTGAAACACTTTATATACGGTCTAACAGCTATATAAAGCAAAAGTGCAGGATAGATATTTCTTAACTTTTTCTAGTTTTCCTTTCCTATATAAGCCATTTCTTTCCAACTTTTAAAAATATAAACGAAAGATAAGTAGAAATCTTAATCAAAGGGGATGTCAATTTCCTGGCAGGATGAAGCTCACACAAACATGAAATTCAATTAATCTGATTTCCATGGAAATATGGTATTGATGCAAATTCTGCTACAGACTCCCTTAAATGAGCAGAATGGCTCTGTCCAGGTTCCACACAGCAGACAAGTATTAAATCAAATGATCAACACCCTCCCCTGCCCAGGCAAGGGCCTCTGCAACTTTATTCAAATAAATGAATCTCTGACAGAGATGGTGTGTTTCACCCTAATTTTTACAAGTACAAAGTTTTTTGTTAACGTAAGAGAGATTTTCTTTCCTTCAGAATGCTGTAGATCATTAATTCAGATATCAGAGAGTAGCAGAATTAGTCACTTTTTCCCCCTTGTGACAAGAAAAAAGACTAGTTGCTTTGACTGAGTTTTAGAAGTGCCACAAATTCAGTTTGAATCTCCTTTCATTAAAAATGCAATTTTGTTCATCTGTGTATACTGCATGTACTTTAACAGACACCCTGTTATGACTGAGGATGCCTGTGCCACCTCAGTGGGAGTTAAAGATCAATTTTTCATGAAGCTCAGGCACTGTAAATCATACCAGTCTAAAATGTTAGTGTATATTTGTAACGCTAGATATAAAGTCTTATTTTAACAATGAGGAATAACCACCATGTTGGTAATATTTAGTTAAAAAATATAAAAAGAAGTAAATACTTGGCAGCTTTATTACCTCTCTGCTCAAATAAATGGTAGAACGAATGCTCTAACTCTAAGCACTCAGTGCCTTCCTACCCTTATTCTCCATATGGTTTAAGGCTAACATTTTTGGTGTTTCTATCAATAAATAAATAAGCAAGATTGATCTTCAAAAAGCTACAGGCCTTTCCTTTTGTAAAATGTAATCCACTTCTAAAGTGTGTCTCTCCAAAGGGAAAATTGTCTAGCAGTAAACACTCTGATTTCAAAACTTCAAGCTCTTTCTGGCTGTTTTTTAATACGTCTTTGTCCCCACTGTTCTTAAAAGAAGCTTAAAGATGGTGAAAGACTATAGCTAGTGCAGCTTTGGCTCCCCAAGCCAAGGTGATGACAGGGCAAAGCAGCTGTATGAAATACAGACTTCCCTGCACACCTCGTCCAGGCATAAATTGCAAACCACCCACAGCAGGCAGAGTGGCCATGACGAGGAACCAGCAATGTCACCGCCTCTGGCCACCCACGCCAGGGCACTTACTGCTGACAGGTTTCTTGCTGCCACCTCTCTCCCTCTTTAAACTGCAGTAAATGAATGGCTTTTATGCTTTTTGCTGGTGGAGGAACATGGAATCGGTCTTATTCATTTTTCATCACCAGAAGTTATGTGAACACGTGGCAGTGCCTGCAGCCACAAAGGCACAATGTATTATTAACCACAGGGCTGTGCTGCTTTGGTCAAGCCCCATTTTGCAAGGTGATGCCCAAAAGCAGTGAAAAGCAGAGTTACTCTCAGCCTTTGCTGCGGAAAAACAGAGCCCTGCGTGGAGACACGCAAGGATGCACAGTAAAGGGAAAAGTAGCTGCACCACTTCCCAAAAAATATATCCTCAAGGCTTCAACAAGCCCTGGAAAAACCATGCTCTGAGCTCAATAAATAGGTTGCATGATAACAAATAAATGGACAAATGAAGATTTGTAATAATTTAACATTTCAGTTGCTCCAGCAGATGAAAATTATCTACCTTGCTCAGAGTTGGATTGTGTACAAATACACAGAAAATTGTAACACCACTCTAAAATTGCATATATTCACAGCTTAACATACTTATTAACCTTTTTCCATTGGATTTTAGCATATTTATGCTCTTAAAACATTACATCTAATATGCCAGTGGAATATTTGCACATATGCAAATACTCAGGCAAGGACTCTGCTTATCAAACAACCTGGGATGTACTCCCCATGTGTTTGCTATAATGCGCTGCTGTCATCCCTTTAAATGGTCGGGAAGGCTGTCATGGTTTTAGATTCCTAGGAGTTTCCCTTGCTGTGAGAGATTGACAAGTATCAGACCGAGAGATGCTTGACAGACCTCCACCTTGCTCCCGCTGAAAACGTGTATTACCATGTGGATTTTAGGGACTTGTCCCTACCATTCTGGGGTTTCCTGCTGCACCCTGCACACGAGACAGGTGACCAAGGACGTGGCAGTACAAGAAAGGCAATGGTGAAACAAGACATATTAATCTTTGACTGCATGCTAAGTAATTAGCGTCGCTTGTGTGTGAGTTATTTACACTTAGTTGTGTAATTTTGCAAAAGGTTAAGCTTCCCTTTAATTTTGATACAGTGCCTTCCTGGCAACATCAAATTTTTTGTAAATTCTTGTCATAGATGACCTTCAGCTAAGTAAAGAAATGTTAACTTGCATAAACAATTCCTAAGATATTTGAAAGTACCCTGAATAAACATCATACCTGTGAGGGTATAGGCTTTTATGAGCTTCTACCTGAAATACTGTTGAGTTTGCTCTTCTCAGAGCACTATGCAGACTGCCATAGAGTTTACCTGCTAGGTGTTTACTGCTACAAAGCCCCCTCACCACACTCCATTTCCCTGTACAGTGTAGATATATGGGAAAGCAGCAGTGTCCACCACTCATTTGCATTCTTCAGGCTTAAGACAGTGTCAGTATTCTGGGTGTCCAAAAGAACTCTTTCGGTTATAAACCTCAACCTCTGCAAGCAAGATAAAATACTGGGACTACTAACTTCCAGGATTTGTTTTGGGAGATTTTTTATGTAGTGGTGTCAAGTCAACTAGTGTACATGAAAGCAATTCTTCAGAGACAGTTTAAAAGCTACTGTAGAAATGCCTACCAGACTGTGAAAGTTCTATTTTAAGGGGTATTAAAAAGACAACAAGGAAGGTTCCCTCAAGCATGTGTACTCTGTTCATATGTGGCCATGACAACTAGTGTAAATGCTCTTCATCAAACACCATTTTATCTCAAATTAACATTAGTGTGGCAAGATTTCAGTTTACTCTGATAGGTACTTAAAGCACTGGTAATTAAAGAAATAAAATCATACTAATTTCAAGATTTTTGAATTCTCCTTTCCCATTTGTTTCTAGAAAACTTGATAGCTTTATTTTGCGCAATGTTTTCCATATGGGGGTGTGCCTCACTAGTGCATATTTGAGGAGCTTATGACAAACAGGAGTCCGCGAGTGAAGATAAGTTGTCACATGTTTGTGTGCCTGTTGTTATGAATTCAGCAATGCTGAGTGCCTCTCACTCTCTAACAGCTGGTATGAAGCTTAGGAATTTCAAAACACAAGGTGCTTCTGCATGTCACCATTATTAAGGCTAAATTAAATGCCTTGAATTTCTTTCCCTCTCCCAAAAGACATTTGACAAATCCACTGGCCGTAGAAGTGCAGAGGAGCTTAGAACTGTCTCTGGCATGTGGAGCTGGCTGGGACAGCAGACGTAAACTGACCACTGGTGGATGAAGAGAAGCCTCTTCTGGTTCCCTTTGTCCTATTTATGTCAAACATCTTGGTGCTCCTGATGCTTCCCTCCTCTTGGTGGATGCTCTGCAGTGAATGATACTATGCAAGCAGGGACAGGATTCTCCTTGTAGCCTTGGTTGGGCAGCAGGAGGGAGCTGCCCCATCGCCCATGCACCCCCAGCTCTAGAAACAGCTCTCAGGGCAGCCCAGAGCCAGGCAGGAGGCAGCCCAGGCACATCTGCCTTCGGCAAGCCAAGCTGCTTGACTCTGGAGGTGCCTGGAGCATGCGTTTGTGAGCTTGCTGAACGCAAGCAGCATCTGTTATTCGACCTTCTCCGTGTCTGTCTTGGCTTGCAAAGTGAGCAAGAAGTCTAAAGGAGAGGACCCAAGGACAGAATTGTCTAGTACAGAGAAAGAGGGATTTGGGGATGACTCACATGGATTGAGATGAAGGCTTGCTTTCATAGAGAGCTGGAAATGCCTCGGGTTTATGGTAAAGGTTGATATTTTTGAGCTATATGTTACTTAAAGTGATCTGGCATTGGTCGGAGAACGGGTGAGCTCATGCTCTACAGTTACCTGTGGAGCCGTAACTCAGCCCATCTTAGAAAGACTGTGAGCCTCAGTGTCACCAATAAACTGCAAAATAGTAGATAAGTGGGAGCAAGGAGCAGGGCCTGGGACTCTCCTTTTTCAGGGAGGTTCTTCTCTCAGCAGGTCAAAGACCCTGTTACCATCTTTCTCACTAGGTTTAGCCCTGTGAATCTCATCTCCCTTTCAGAGTAGTGTTTGTTGCTGGCAGGAGGATTGTGCCATGCAGAGGATGTTGAAGCCTGGTGGCTGATGGACTTTCCTGAAAAGTACGAGCAGAGTTAAAGACAGTGGGTCTAGAAAGCAAATGTTCCAGCTCCTGGGCAATGAGAAGCCTCTTCTGCTGCTGCCATTAGAGCATCATCTCTTCCGAGTTCACGAATGTCATTAAGCAGAAGATCTTCTGCCAGGAAAGAAGATCCTGCTTTATTCACAGTCTGAGCTGCTCTGAGCATGGGTCACTGGGAGGGTCCTGCCAAGGGATGGGGGCAGGTGGGCCAAAGCACTGGTAGCCACGGGCCCCAGGTCCTTGCAGTCACCAGGCCTGAGTGTCCATGCCAGCCGAGTGAGCAGGTCTGTTTTCAGATGTAAACCAGAATGGAAGCCAATGAACAGGCAGCACTGATAAACCCAGGGATGAAAAGCAAGGGCATGTAGAAGCTGAGTTAATTGGTGCTTAAAGCACTTAAAGCAGAAATTCAGAAACGAAGATCTGATGCAAAGATGACTCAGAAGCAACACACCGGGTTTAGCTGGCATGCATAGGGAGCTTCCCTATTAAAGAGAGCTAAACATTTGTCAGTGCCAGAGGGCTTTTGTAACAGAAGAGTTGCTTTAGCCCCAAAATGGTGTTTTCTAACAATGCTCTGTCTCCCAATAAGGGAACACTAAAGCTGACTCAGAGAACTCTGAGTCGAGACTCTGCCCAGAGGAATAATATGAATCATCTAAACCACTCTTACAGCTCCCCCTGTCAATTTACTAAAAGCATCATATCTGCAGTTGGATCCTGGCTTAAAAAATGTGGCCTAAGGCAGGATTTTTTTTGGTGCTATGTCAATACATTAAAAGATCCAGAATGCGTTTAATAGTCGGCTGATGGGGATTTAAAAATATCACTAGAATTCTCAAAACATTTTTCTTGCTTTCTCTGGATAACATCTTACAGAAAGACGTGCTTCACACACCAGGATTTGAAAGTGATGAAATCTCTGCTTCTTCACTGCCTCTTTCTGTGGTTCCTCCTTTAGCTCAAAGGAGTTGTGCCAATATAAAAAAAAAAAGTTATTTATATCGTGGTAGAGCCAGGGTACCACATAAAGAACCTGTTCTTTATTGTGTGAAGTGCAGTAAATTCACAGGAATGAGTCCCTGCCCAAGGAACCTGCAGCCTACAACTCTGAACATGGCGTGGCACAAAGAGCTGTGGAAAGCACAAACTACCGTACAGAAGGCAGATTGTGATGGGCATATATAAACACAAATATTGGCCAGTGAGCCCCTAGAGGCTCATGAGGCTGGTTGAAGGCTTTAGAAATACTGACACACCAAAAAATGCTAATTTTATGGTCACATCCTGGATAACTTTTAAAAAGCATTAAAAAGCATTTTAAAAAACCCATAAAAACATTACTGTGTTGTGCCTCAGTACTAAAGACATGAGGAGGGGGTTTGGCCATTCTAAATGCAGGTGGAATCAAGAAGCAAAGTATAATTTCAAAATATAGATGAAAATATTTTCAGTGGTTTTATGGGAATACCATTTAGCTAGTTACTGCCTTATGCTTCTTTATGCAGTTTTGACTTAGGTGAGATTTGGATAGTTTTACTTATTCAGACTACTTCAGCCACCTAAAGTAACTATTTGTAAAGTTTTGATAGGTCAATGAAACTCCACAGTTTGCTGTTGGGTATTTAATATCATTCTTTCTTCCAAGTGGATTTTCAATCTATTCTATAGAGTAAAAAATAATTTATTCTCAGCCAGATATTAATTAAACCCCATTCATTCAAATGAAGATAATTCCATCTACTCAAGGACATTTTCTATGTTAGTGCCTCTTTTCCAAGGTTCCATAAAGTACTCAACAAAATTAAGTATCACAATTATGAAGGAAAGACCATGGAGGAAACAAAAGAAGAAAAGGCTGTGTATAAAATTTCTAGAACATTTTGCACCCTAAAACTTCTGGAATTAAATATTAGGTCAAATTTAAAGACAAAAACCTGTACATTTTACACTTCATCTTACTTAATGTGTTACTAGAAACAGGACTGAATTTTACCCTCAGAGCATCTTGAGAAGTAATTCTCAGTCTGTCACCATGTTTACCAATAAAAAAAAGAAAAAAATCTGGAAAACTGCTGTCCAGAGAGATGCAGCTTTTTTTGGCAAAAAGATGTCCTCAACAAGCTTCTTTTGCTACCTTAACATTAAACAATTTCCTGAGTGAAATAAACTATATGGTCAAAGAGAACTGTTTGCTATAACAACTGATTCTAGAACTTCTTCCATGAGAAATCTCTTGGTCAGAGATGTTATTATTCTCTATTAGCTACTCAGCTCTCATTAACTGTAGTTATTAAAGACAGTTCTTCAGATGATACCACACCAAAGAGAACAGCACCAACACCAACAGGGGATTAAACACAATTGGCGGTTTGCTCCAAATGACTGGCTGAATCAGAGCAAAACAGATCGCTGAGGTGTGTCTTCTGCTGAGGCTCACACAGTCTCAGTTTGGCGTGTTTATGGCTCTGCCGTCTAGTTGTATTTTGTTAAAGTTGATTAATATAACTAGATTTTGTAGATACATCATCTAATAAAACAATCCATAGCAATACTTCGAACTTTTTGTAAAAAGTGTCATTGCTGCATTATTCATTTTATTGACTAGTGCACACATGGAATTAATCAATTTGAGCTGCAAAATAAAATTAGATCTAGTAGGAGTTTTAGCATAGCTAAAAGATCCGGCTGAGGAAAGATGTGAGGAGATGGGATGGAATAAAAAATTAAAGCTATTCGAAGACTATTTATTAAAAAAATGTTCTTTTCACAGAACTGTGAGAAAAATGATTTCCAACCAAACCAAACCAAGGCAAGCCAAACCAAACCATTACAATAGGTCAAATACTCTAGTTCCTCTTTTTTAAAATTAATTTTTGGAAGCATTTTGCCCCCATTGATAAAATGCCTTTTCTGAAATAAGAGAAACTAATTTTAGAAGAAAGTATTTTTTAATATGAATTCTTTCAGGAATTCCTGTTTTGAAGGAATTAACAAAGTTGTTTCCATCCTGAGCTGCAGTGAAATGTACTTCGGAGTGTTAAATTGCGAGGTCTAATCTACGATTTCTGCTATGCACCCATCCAAACCCTAGAGAAAATAGTCTCTGCTCTAGAAAATTAACAAAAATTAAGGAAGCATTAATAATGTAATTTTAAAAATTATTATTTCTGTCACAGATACTGGATGAAAAAACCTGAGGCTGGTAGATGACAATTTCAGTCTAACTTATGCTGTCTTGCGACAGAAGTGTCAAGGAAAGTCTCAGAGAAGACAAAACTGTTGAGTTTGGGTGGCTGCAACTATGGCTACTGGAATAAATCCTTCCTGCAGTTGCAAACATAATCTATGAAAGGACTCCAGGAGTCTAACCCAAGACATAATCCAAGCTTGGAAACAGGTCCTGTTAGGCACAGTCTGTGTGACCAGTTTTCACTGTTTTCCTCAAAATGAGCTGCGTATTAGAAGAGTCTGTCTCTCTCCAGGGATAGCAGAAGGAGCTTAGGATGACAACTATTGACAGGTTATCTTTACTGCCCAATTGAATCTCACCAGGACTGTCCAGCCCAAAACCACATGTTGCACCATGAGAGACCAGAACTGATCTCCTGGGAGCGTTTGATTTCGCTTGTCACGTCTCCATTGCCGGGGGGACCAGCACAGTCCTCTGAGAAGCCGTGGCAAGCAATCAGTCTCAGTACTTCAGCAGGGACCTTTGAAGGATGTAGCAGTTCCTGGCATGCCCCATCCCCAATTAATTAAGATGCTGTAGTCTTGGGATTCGTCTATCAAACTTGTTAATGGGACATTTGCCATTAAAAAAAAAATGGGCAGAGTGTACACAGCGATATTGGCAGAAAGAACTGCTGCATTACTCATTATTTTCTCACACTTCTGGTGGAGCGAATAAATCAACTCTGAACATTGTTTAGGAAACTTGCAACACCAGTGTAGACTGCCTAAAATAACTTGCTTATTGATGACCTATAAATCCAACTTAAATCTCACATTAACCTTTTCTCTGAGTAGCTTTTTCATTAGTAGATGATTAAGTGATTGGAAATGGCTGAAAATGAAGCTACTCAGCTTGCAAAAGGGCAGAACAATGTCCCTGTTGCTTCCAGAAGTCCTGGTATTTTTCACAGTTGGGGGCACCAGCTGAGACTGCGCCATTTCCTCCACAAACTGATTCAAAAAGTTAAACGCAAACCACTGCAAGTTAGTGGAGAGACACCTTGTTTATTTTTTTTTTAAAGGAAGCTTAAGTTCATACTTCCTATGCTGTGCTCAGCTCCCAGATTGGATCTTTTATTTTTCCCCTACTGCATGAGTATTAATAGGGTGGAGTTCCCATTTATGCCACTACCACATTATTATTTGTGATGTCATAGAAACCTTACTTTTCACCTGCCAGAAGCTCATCGGAATTGGAGAGTATTTTCTGTCTTCTTGTGCAGCACCAGACTATGAAGAGAGTTATGCCATTTTGCCAGACCTACCATACTATGTACCTAAACTTCAAAGCATTTAATGAAAAAAATAGCTACGTATTTCTTACTGTTAGCCTTTAAGTATTACCTCTATTTTAAATCCCCAGAAGCTCAGCTTTGAAGAAGCCCGCCAAAATAGCACAGTAGATTGAAACACCAAAAAACACAGGAAAAGAGCCACTTAAAACTGGCAAGAACGATCAGCAGGGCTACCTGGTCACACTGAAATGGTAATAAATTGGTTCCTGCATTACTACCACTTTCCACTACCTTGTCTGCCAGATTATTACATATACAGAGAAGCCTTCTGCTGAGAGATATACACTTCAATTTCAGCCCTTGATCTCATATTTTACGTTTTTGCTAGAGATTCAGACCTAGTTCTGTGTTCTACCCTTAGGTACTTGTACACTGTAATTAAATCCTATCTCACCTGCTCCTTATTCACGGCCCAACATGTTAAGGTCTTGGAGCCATTTCTTCAGAATACATATTCTCCTGTCTCCTAAATTAGCCTTTTTCCCTGGACTCCTTCCAAGTTTTCCTTAGGGAATGCACCAAATTACAAACCTCTTGAAAGATTTAGAGGTCCAGCAGGGCTTCACGTCGTGCAATAATTGGGGGAGATTGGCTTTAAAGGATTTGGCTGGGCAGGTTAAAGTCAATGGAAGTTCAACGTGTGGAGAGATTAGAGGATCAAGGCTTGGTAGACTGAATGCAGTATGTGACCTAAAAATGTTAGTAGGGATTCAGACAACAGTGTCTGTTCAAACCCTAAATCTAGGGCTGACTTTCATTCTTTGGTACGCATTTAAATACCTGTGTAAACAGCTGTGGTTGTGGGGAAGCCCAGGGAAGAATTGCAATTTGCTCTAAGTGGTGTGCAGCTGGAGAGAGACACCTGAGTGTGTATAAGATGCTGCAGGGACAGAGGACAGTAAGAGTCCCAGCCCCAGAGTCTGGGGTGAGGCAGCAAGATGGGAGCAGCTATGGAAGCTCCTGGATTCCTATCCTGCCTGGAATCAGGGTCAAGTGATTCACGCTTCCTAAAGTTGCCTGACCCTCCTCCAAAACTGCTGGCAGGTGAGAGAGATGGGCTGGAGCTGGAGGGTCAGCACCCCCACCTCCTTACCCAAAACCTCCTCCTCCCCACCCTCCACACTGGGGAAGTGCAGGGGGTCTTCTCCCCAGTCAGCTGCCATCCATCCATCCATCCATCCATCCATCCATCCATCCATCCATCCATCCCACTTGACCGGCCCTGAGTCGCAGGTCTGTGCCACCAGAGCTATCCTAAAACACTTACAGAGGATGCCTGAATGCAACAGATCCATCACATAAATAAACCATAAGTGTAATTTGCCCTGAAAGTGAAAGAAATGCTCTGTTTAACTACGCCTGGTTGTTCAGTGACAGTCGCAATGATGTACTGTGTTCTTCTGAACAGTCTCTTAATAACAGCTGTGTGACAACTCATAAATGACATTTCTCATATACAACACCTGATAATGTCAGCTTCACTACACTAATACATTCATTGCTCTAATATCTAAGTCTTTCAGCCGGAGAATGCTGCCTGCCTAAAAAGCAAAGCAATTTTTGTGCTATTTATCTGGAGACTTTGTGCTTTGTTTTCTGCAGAAAATGGGATTGTCCTTTCTATGTCATAGGAGAGTCCTTATCCCAACAGATAGCACAAAAGATTAAATAAAAATAAGGGTAGGAAAATAGATCACAGTATTTGCCCATTTATCCCATGTTAATGGGTCTATTAAAAAAAGTTGGTTTTGAAAAGCAATACTGAAAATCTTTTAGGGGGCAGGTCAGGGATTTCTGAAACATTATTCGAAGGCCTTTCCTGTAAGAAGTGGACCCCTAGGGCTAGACAGCATGTTTCCAAAAACTGGAGAGCTCCATGAATATTACATATCAAAAGCAGGACTGTTCCTTAACATCATCCTGTGCATATTCCACTAAGAATCATTAAAAAATATTTCTGCTAGGGATCTGTATCAAATATGTGTCAAACCTAGTATTTCGTGTCTCAGCCCTGCTGCCTTTATAAAAACCCCTGTCCACAGAGTCTTGTTTAGTCTTTATCTTCCAAATGTGCACTCGAACTCCTAGAACCTCTCCTTCCTTCTACCTTTTATTCTACTTTCTGTAGTTTTAATTCCATCTCCTCCCTTTATATTATAGGTGTGATGAAGAAATACAGTCTAGTTCAATACCAGGAGAGTATTTCTTTCTTGAACCCCTGCTGAAATGCTGTTCATTTACCTGTGGTCTCTCAGACTTGGCAACCAGCCAACAACACGATTTTAAAAATGTAAAGGGAAAAAGTTCAGGTAATGAAACAAAGTCCAATTAGAAGGACTAATGTCAAAGGGTCTTTGCAAAGGATTAAAATGTGCACAACACCAGAAGTGGCCTTATTTCAATGTTTTAGACAAAGTGGAATAGAACTGCTGAAGCCTCCTGCATGAGTTTTTGCCTTTGCAGCCTTTGCCTTTGCAGCCTTTGCCTTTGCAGCCTTCGTGGTTGCTTGTCTTGCATCACAACCACGGATGACAGACTCTATAAATCTGTGGTGAGAAATGGACCTTGTCTGAAGGAGCTTGCAATTTAAACATGCAAAACGAGAGTTTGGAAGAAAAACAGAGTCAGGAAAGTCAGGCAGCAGGTATGTGATAAAGTCAGCAGCTGCACAGGTCCAGATCCTATTCCTGTTTGGTTTCAATGAAGTGCTCCAAGTCTTAGGTTTTTCTCACAACAGTGCAAACAGAGAAGTGGCAAATTAAGGGAGCCACAGTCATCATCACTGTATCTAAAAGGTGCTAATATCCAACTGAAGATTTTTTTTCATGATTTAAATGAGTTTTAAACAGGCCAGGAATAGGCACTGCAAGGCTCCTAGCAAGAACCCGGTAGTACAGTTCAGGAAGACCAGACTTGGTTACAGCCCAAGCGGCTGCTGAATCCGCCTCACTGCTGCCTTCTTAACTTAGTCCTCTGCTTAGTCCAACTTAAAGGAAGGATTAAAAAGGAGAGCACAGTGATTGCGTGCTGCATTGATGTAAAGCTTTCTCCTCTGATTTTCTAAAACTACATTTTCTCTTTTGTTTGTCAAAAGATTTAATGTTTAATTAATCTGTTTTAACAGACAAGAAAATGTGTTCTAGCAAAAAGTTCCTCCCGTGTATGTATGGTCTGTTCAAATAATCTTTTTATCGTCTTCTCTGCAATCAGAAGATTTGAATTCTAATGCAAAATGTTCATGCTAGAACCTGATCATATCCCAGAGCTACAATTCTAAGTGGCATCAGTCCATGGTATCTGACAGTATTTGCCAAAAACATGTCAGGACTCCCCTATAGTTCAAATCACCCTATAAATTCTACACTTACACAACATTGGTGACCTCATACCCAAGGCATGCCTTAATGATCAAGCAAGTGGAAACGTTCAGTAAATACATTGAATGTTTGACATTGTTATCAGTGGGTGTTCCCTGGGTCTCTTGTGAAACAATCCAAGATTAGTGCAAGGCCAAGAAGTGTCAGCCAAGTGAAAACCTTAAATGTTAGTTAAGAAATTTAAATAGACAACAGCAGTTTTCCTGCACTAAAATTCAGCAAAATAGTTTTTAGAGAGGTATTGGGAAAAAAAACACTGGATTTTTTAAACAGTGAGTTATTTGCATTGCTTGGACTGATTTTCTTTTAAGTCATTGCTTCTGACATTATGAAGCTGGAGGAAGTATGCCAGTCTTATGAGAGGTTCTGAGAAATGGAGCATTAAAAAGTTTCTACAAAAGTTTTGATAAAGTCCATGATAAAAATTAGGCTTGGTACAGACAACTATTTCAGCCTTTCAGCCTCTCCAAATCAGGTCTTAGAAACACTCCTAGTGAAAAGAAGGTTGATTCCCTAAACCAGAGCACAGTGCCCCTCTACAGTGCACAATCTCCTTCTACTGATTCCCATGTCAGCAGAAGGCATTGACATACTGTAGTAAAATAACAGAGAGGAGAAAGGAATAAAATCAAAAAGAAAAGCAGATTTTTCTTATGATTTTTTATTTCTTTGTACTTCACTTTACAGGCTATGTCGAATTGAAGTACACATGGCTGTTTTTGTGCACTGGGCATCCAGTGCCATCGAACGTCAGACCTATGGGGCAGCCTCTGAGGGGATGTGGGGGGTGCTGGCAGGGGCTCCATCCACACGGCTTTGGTGCCCTGAGCAGCACATAGAAGAAACATTTAACAGCTTTGTGTTGCAACCACCATGCTCAGTGTTGCCTTTCTCTGGTAGTCTTGCAAGGAATGAAAGACTTACCCTGTAAATATTATACACTCCTGATTAAGAGCCTGATAAAGCTGCTGAAGAGAATGGGACAAATCAAATGCTTTAAGTAAATGGAGAAAGGATATACAGGGCAAGGGTTGAGTTTGGCAACTTTGTGTTAATATATCTTATATCAATACAGAGACATATAGCTAAACTTATCAACAGCAAGAAATGCAAAGCTGATTTCCTGACCTGCTGGCTGACACTCAGTCACAAGCATCAACTGGTTGCCTTTGTGCTGAAATGATTTCCATCAAATAATTCACAATCACAAACTAAAGAACATAAATGGAACACTGCAAATGATGGATTTGCAATGGCCTGGGCTGAAAGGAACTTTGCTGCCTAGGTCATATGGGTACCTATATGACCCTACAAGGTGGCTACAATCGTGTTTGAGGCGGTGGTAAAAATTATGAATTACAATCACATTTGTGCGCTACTTTACTAAGTAATTAATTGCACTGTACTACATGTTTTGCCTCCAGGAACATCTACTTATGTCATTCTTTTTAGTCACCTTTTTGCAGCAGAACATCATAGTTTGATAACCAACATCTTTAGTTTCAGGAGCACAGCATTGTGCCAGATCTTTAGTGTCAATTACTGTGTGTAAAAGGAAATATTTACAACAAAATGGTCTATGGATTCTATGGTCACAAATTTTAAAATTCAGCACGAACATCCATTAGCAGAAGTTTTTCACTTTTGCTCTGTATCTCTGAATTGAAACCCTGGATGTGTCAATGAGCACACTTGCATGTAAGCAGGTGTGAGAGGAAAAGCAGGGCAGTATCCTCCCAAGAGCATCCCTGTTCTCAGCTCTGTCATGCCTTTTGCATGGTCTTGATGGCCTGACTTCCAACAATGTCCAAATGCTTGAAGAAGTAGAAAATAATTTTAACGGATGCACCAAGCACCTAAATGAATTAAAAATGACCCATTTGGTTGTCTGCTTCAGGAATGAGCTTGCAAACTTTGGTGTGAGGGAAAGCTTTTCCTTAGGAAAAGAGCTGAGCCTGCATGAAGAAATGAGTGGGCTGATATTTGCTCCTGGTCTGGATCCCAGAGCACTGAAAAAGGCCTTATGAGCAGCCTGATGCAGTACTCTGGCCTAAGGTAATGTCTTTACTCCTCATTGAAGAGGAAGTTTATTTTCATTTTTATCATAGGTTTTTTTAACTTAGGGACTTCATGTGGATAACACCTTATTGGAGTCAGTGATACCAGCTGTTATGTGATAGAAAATGTCTCAGTAATGATTTTTGATGTGGGTAAAAGACTGTATTACAATAAGCAGAAAATATGTTTATCCTATTACAGATAATGCCAAGGATAAAATCCTCTGTGATTCCTCTGTACACACAAACCAGATACTGACAGGCCCAGCTGCAGGCCTCATTTTACCAGTTTATCCAAGTCATCCTCAATGAATAATTGCATCTTTTCTTGTTTCTAATCTAATCCCATCCATTATCCAAGATGGATAATTTCCAGGGATACAGTATAGTGGCGGAAATGTCTGCAAAGAGTAAAAATTGTGCAAATCTACTTCTTGAAATATGCAGTCCACAACTCTTCTGTCAGCCCTTCTTCCATGGGAGCAGGTCTGCATGTGCAGGAAGAGGAAAATGAGAAGCATGAGCCAAAGTCTGAACATCCAGTGTTAATGTATCCCACATGGCAAAAATGAGTGTATAGCCTGATGCTGGTGATGGCATACTGAGACCACTGCCTATAGCATGAACATATATATTTACCCCCACTCTCTGCCTGTCCACCCCTCCATTTCTGGCCTCATGTTAGATGAGAAGCTTATTCACTCAGCTGTGACTTTTTTGTTTTGTGCCTGTATGGGAGCAAGAACAGGGGAGTCATGGCTCAGAAAGGATGGCCTATGCCAAAAGGTAGCCCAAATAAAAATGCCTCCAGGTAAAAAAGATATGCATTAGGTCGTTGTCTACATGAGGTAAAGCAGCCTAGCAGGATAAAACTGTCCAGTTCTGGTGGGGCAGAGGTCACCTCTCTCCAGCATTCTTCTTTCCCCATTTTTGTCCTTACAAAGCCATCTGAGCACTTAAGGATGTCCTAGCACCTGATCAATAATTGCCCTCCATCACAGTGCCTCAAAATTTAACACAGTGTTTTAATTCGGAAGTGTCTTCAACTGGAAGAGAACCTGAAGGAGCAAAAGGTAAGATAACTCCTTGTCTCCAGGAAAAGAGCAAAGCAAAAAAAGTGAGGAGTCCTCTTTTCTGAAAGTGTAAATCACACTTTTAAGCTCACAGCTCCAAGGGAACTGCACGTGTTATCCATAAAATCAGATTGGTTATGAAATTGGATGTTTGTTTAATTCAATGGCATTCATGTGCCTGGCTCATCATAAATCTTAGTATGTAAATTATCCAACTACATGGATTTCAGCATGAGCAGATCTCATACTGATTTTCATGCAGAAGACATTAGAGATTTCCTGATTCAGTCATTAAGACTGTTTTAAGGGGTATTTACAGGGGCAAAAATATGTCACCTGTTCTCAGTCATCCACCAGTGGCCTTGAATCCTGTAAGATGAGGGTGGGGTTAGGGACCACTTCAGGTGCAAGCCTGGGTGCCAGTACAGACCCTGCTGCCCAATCCCCAGCTGGGGCAGACATAGCCCTAAACCATGCCCATGCAGTGCTGGGGCCTTAAGCCCACGTTGTGATTTGGATCCCTCGGGAATGTAATTTGGGCATCAGGACCCTCCATGCCGATTTCTGAATCAGAGAAGGGCTCCAGCAGCCAGTGGCACCCAGGGCATCGAGCAGATACACATCTCCATGCTGCAAGGAGGATCACATGGACAGAGGCAAATGTAAGACATCACCAACTCTGCTAACAGGTGGTCAGAGCTGCAATTTTAACACAGAGTTTATCATGACGGTTGATGTATTCTAACGTTGGATGCTGCTGAGCTCATTCATCTCACAGAAGGTGGCAGCATGATGGAGCATAAAAACACGCCACTGACACAAAAGCAGACTGAAGTTAATTTAAAAACAAAGCTTAAACATCTGCTCCAAGAACCAGCTCTCTAGTGCATAGATGGAAGCACTAAAGTTTGAAACATTACAGTGTTTAACCAGTACTACACCAGCTGTTAGATGTTTTTGGCAATGGTGTAGATATTATCTGGCAAGTTCTCGTGAGCAGCTGACAAGAATGAAGAGTGACATATAAGAAACAGAAAATGCCAGCCATATGGCATGAATATTATGCTAATGTTTCAGGTGTCAAGCAGTAGTCGCTTGTGTTTAATCTGAGTGAGCAAAATTTATATGGATTTTAATGATTACATGATGTTATACACAATTACATTTACATCCCCATATTGTTACAACTGTAATTTTGCCATTTAACTGTAATATACACTGAACTAAATTTCTCCACTTAGGAGCAATGTTGTTATCTTTATGGCTTTAATAACACATCTCCACCTCACAGGTATGATGTTTATTCCTGCAGTGCCACTGCAGTTGGTGAGTCAGCTGTGATCCAGCCTACAAGGCACCTCTGGCTGACGCTGTAGAGGTTGTTTAGTAAATACCAACAGCCTATGAGAAGTGCAGCTGCCGGGCTTTTTATGGGGGTGCGTCTCCACAAAAATGACTTTTGCTGATTTGACCCCCAAACCTCTTCATGCTGCTGGTGTATTTACCGTGCACTTTCAGGAGGGAGTTCTCATGGCAGGCTGGGGGTCTGAGCTTCAGATGCTGAAGGGGAGCCCCACTGGCAGCTCAGCTCCACCACATTTCCTGGAGGAGCATGATGACAAGCTGCTTTACAGACCACATGCCATATCAGAACTAGATTTTGTCACTGAGAAGTGGAAGTAGCAAAGCCTGGTGCCATAAAATTGTGTGTCCTACTTGTTCTGCATCCCACCCTTAAAGAAGCTTAGATCAGCCTCATATCTCTGACAGCACAGAGAAAGGAAAAGCAGCCTGAACTGCTGGATTGTCAATAGCTGTCTCACACAGACAAGGCATAAAAATGTCTGTCTGGTGAAAGTGCATTTCTTTGATGATTCATTTTGGGCTGGGGCAGCTTCTTGGTCGGTGCATAGAGCAGCACTGACACGTGTGACATCTGCACTGAGGCATGTCAGGAGGGAGTTCTCATACTGTGAGGAAGACCAGCACCATTTCTGTGTCTATTTTATAGAAGGAATAAAAATCATAAAAATTAAATTAAAAAGAAAAAGAAAAGAAGAAAAAGAAAAAAAAAAGGATGGGAATGAATTAAACAGCAGGGATGACATCACAGATTGCTTACTGTGACATTATTTGCATCCATGAAAAAGATTTAAGTGGTAATATGAACATATCTGTGGGGGAAGTTTCCACTCCTTGTGGTGTTATATGGTCACTGTCTCATGCAGATATAATCAAATTAGGCTAAACTGGCGTGAACTGGTATGAAGAAAGGAATTAGACAGACACACAGAGCAAATTGTGGGGCACACCTGGGAAAGATTCAGGTGGGCTAGCAAGGCAGGACCCTCCCTGGTTCTGAGAGGAAAAGAGGAATTCCTGCATCTTGCAAACACTCAGTCATGTATTTATGATGCAGGTCTTTGCCGTGCGTCTGAGCTGCACTGAAGATTAAATGAGTAGGTAGTAAATGACTGCCTGCCTGCCACAGTTACAGGGTTATTATTCGGTGGATGGAGGATATATTGGCTGGAGAGAGCACTTTCTGTCATGAAAGCTCCAAAAGTTGATACAGATATTGCAAGACAGATGATCAAGATGGAGCTACAAGTTGTGCCATTCTCTGTTGAGCTCCTCATTACAAAAGCTCGATGAAGGACAGGTTGCCCTCCATGTGACTTGAGCAGTGGCCTTGCCGGTGTAATAATGTTTCCATTGCCCTTAGATGCAAGCCACACTTTCCGGGTTCTTTGGGAGCAGCATCTTCTGCTGTTTCTAGCAGGCTTTGGAGTCTAGCCAGCATCAGCCTCCTGTAAGCCCTCACTGTAAGCCCACTAGAGCCCCTCAATTTGCTACCTGCTTGTCACACTAATGTCATCTCAGTGTGTCCACCTACTCTTGACTGCTGCAGTGGTGCTCCTATGAGCAGTGCGAGGCAGAGCAGTACTCAGCATTTTTATTTCCTTGTTTTCCTAAAGGACACAACCAGGTTTTTTCATAAGCACAATCTATGTGCTTTTTCCTCTCTGAAAATCCTCGTACCAAGCCTGCATCTTGTTTTTCTCCTCTATGCAGTTTTGCACTTACAGGAGTGGTAGGTCTACAACATTTTCAAAGCATTGTTCAATGCATTATTCATATAAACCCAGGGCTGATCCTAGTCCACACACCCATCTTTGAGGTTAAGCTCTGTGAACTGCATTTTTATATGTCGAGAACAGCTCTGGTCATAATGCCAAGTGCAATAACAATTACAAAAGGAGGAAAAATGTTACCCTCCAATTATCCCCTAAGTACTGCAGAGGCAAAGCAAGGGCAGTGTTTGGGTAGAGCCAAAAGTGAGATCTAAGCCTCATGAGTGGAGATAGAACGCAGCTGTCCCACAGTGTGGTTCTGTGCTTCCAGTTTAGTACACTGCTAGTCTTGCACCAAAGTTATCTTGGATTTATATATATATAAGATCACAATCATTTAAAGTTATTTCATTTTGCTCTGTTCATTTTTCTCTGAAGAGAAGTGAAGCCATCTGGTCTCACTTTGGAGGTGATAACCAACAGCTCTGCTGGTAGTGACAACTATCAGCTCAGTGGTGAAAACAACACTCTCTCCTCCCAGGGTAACAAGTGACAGGATGTGAGGAAATGACCTCAAGTTGCACCAGGGGAGATTTAGATTGGATATGAGGGAAAAAAACTTCACTGCTAGGATAGCCAAGCGCTGAAACAGGCTGCTCAGGGAAGTGGTGGAATCACCATCCCTGTAAGGCTCCAAAAAATGTGGATGTGGCACTTGGGGATGCAGTTTAGTGGGGAACACAGTGGAGTTAACTGGATTAACAGTTGGACCTGATGATCTTAGAGGTCTTTTCCAGCCTTAATTCTATGATTCTATGGAAATAATTGAAGTTTTAATAATTTTGGAAGTGCTGCAGCAGCAGCAGTGATGGAGCAGCTGCATGGGAGCAATGCAGCTGCAGCACCCAGTGGGGGAGGCAGAGATGTGTCTCCTGGGCAGAGAAGTGGTGAGGCAGGAAGGTGCCAGCCCCTGGGGAGGAGGACATGGGGAGGAGTAGCAGATGGCAGAGCCTGGTGTGGACATGGGCAGGGAGAAGCTAGGGGACAGGAATGGTGCTACTCCCTACCCCTGTCCTCAGGTTACAGTGGGTATTGCATTTCACATCTCACTGCATTTAACATTTTGTTTGTGATCTTTCAGAGCAGGACCGTCTCCTAATACGTGTTTGTGCAGTGACTTGCACTGTCAGGCCCTGATCTTGCTTGAGGCCTCAATACAAATGACAAATCATCATCATAAAACAGGACTGTGCAAATCCATAACTCCTGTCATAACTCAGGGATAAAGTGTCGGTAGCTCACAGACATGTGACAAGGTCAGGGACACCACGAAGGGCCAGAAGAAGTGAATCCTCACAGAAAAGAGGAGATGCTGAATGGCTTTGAAATATTTCTAATATGTGTCAGTGTTATATCTGTGTCAGTTCACAGCTGATTTCCTTTATTGATGTCACCTCCTGACAGCGATGTGGCCGGGAAAAGGATTGAGCCACACATCACAGGCAGTCACCGAGGTGCAGCTGCACAAAAACGTGCACACACAGTGGGCAGGTGCTTCCCATCCTCAGGCTGCACCGAGGGCACCAAGCTGGCAACCAGGCTTCAGCAAAACCATTTCTTTGTCCTTTTACTGATGCCTAGAGACACTTACTTGTGTCTCTGCTCTTTTCCCCCTCTGTCATATGGAGGAAAGCTGTGTGGGTATCTCATGCAGGGGATTTGACAGTTCTGGAGACTTTCCCTCTCACCTGTGAGTTAGCTCAGATATCCACAAGGATCATTGGCCAGGAAACTGCTTGACAGGAAACCCCAGCCTGAATTCCCAGGCAGCCTCTGGGTGCATGGCTAAATTCCCTGACAGACCCCATCTATTGCTCGAATCTGTACAAGTCAACAACATGCTTTGCAAAAGCTGTCATCACTCTCTAGGGTTACACATTTTTTCAGTGTCCCCTAACCTGTAGAGGCAAGGAGTTTTGGAGATCCTGAGCATAACAGGAAAGATTTGCTGCAGGAATGTGAGGAGCTGATGGTGAAAAACCCAGCAGTTCTGTCCACTCAAAGCAAATCAAACAAGCATAGAAATATCTTTAAACCATTGTATCTGGCAAGAAGCCATGCTGTCTTTTCAGCCAACGTGTGATGCTTGGAGAAAACGTAGCTTTGGTGACCTGAATAAGAGTTGAAAAAGAAGCATGAGGTAAGAGTCAAGCTGTATTTACAGAAAAATATTTTATCCTTGACAAACTGAAGAATTTATGCTATTCTTTCCTGTAGCTTCACAACTTTGGGGCAACAATTCCCAGTCTTCCTTCTTATCCCTGAGATTATAACTTTCAAATTATTTTTAAGTGTTTCGAAATAAACGCAGTGTTTAAAGCCTTCCCTGCTGTAGGCTGCTGAAGGCTACGCTGTCACATTGGTTTAATGGCTTACACAACCAGGAAAAAATCATCTTGTTCCCAGTTATGACTGCATTGTAAGCAGCTTCTCTAGCGACTCCTGTTTGCCAGATGACATTGTTTGTAGACTGATAATTACAATAAAATGGATTTTTTTTTCAGAATTCATCATTGTTAAATTTTACATTTGGTATTGAGTACTCTAAATGAAAGCAGGTTCATTATTCAATGGTATTGCCAAAATCATGCACGCTACTGCAAGAAAGAAATCAATCCCAGATTCGGGTCCTGGTGTATCGGCAACAACAGAATAACTGCTCTCACTCCATCTTTGGGGACTAAATTGTCATAATTAGGATGAGAATTGGGCCAAATAGCTTTGGCACGGATGACACAGTAAATCAGATGAACACAGAGAATTAAACAATGAAGCAGGAAGAAGAAAAGCAGGAAGGGCTGAGAAGTGACATCAAATAAAGAGATGTGAAACAGATGTGCTTGAACCTGAGCAGGGATATGCTTTGGGATAAATGAAACAGACAACAGCACATGAGGCAGTTTTCTGTAGAGAGCTACCCAGAAGTAAAGTGCTTTAAAGAAGACTTTGAATTCAGAGAATATGCCATAGTCAGTATGATAACACATGCATTAGGCACTGAGAGAGACCAGCACAGAAAATGATCCAGAGGAAGAAAAGGAGAAAAAGTGTTCAAGAAATTGGAAGTCCAAACAGAAAACAGAAGATTTGAGAATGTACAGGAACCAGACTTGGGAAAGCTGGACACTACCTGAAGGTAAAAATCACATCAGTCTTTCTAAAAAAGGGTAATTACAATAATTTGGACTGCTCTTCAGTATGATGTAAACGGGCTACTGCCATGCTTAGCATTAGATGCAGTGCCACTAAAACATTGCTTCAACATTCTTGTCCTTCATTTTACTGCTGTGGCAGCGCGACAGCCCATGAAGCACCACCACAAGGATGCTCTCTCTAGGCTGCCAGTGTTTTTATCTTGCTCTACGAAGGTCAGATCCTGGCAATGTTAGGCCAGCACTCCACCCTCATTGTAATATTCAGGCACCCTCTGAGCCACCTCATCTAAATCCATATAAAGCACAGCTCTTTGCATCTTGGTTTCAAGAGATCAAATTGCCATCCTCTCTTATCTTCCTCATGGACACAAACTTGTGGTCCTCCTCGCACTGAGCTCATCTTTTCTACCAAAACTTAAAACTATGAGACCGACTGTTCCTCACTTTTCCCAGTTAACATCAGCAGATTCAACTTCCAACCTATCACCTGCCTCTCGCTTTTCTTTCTATCATATTTAAAGTTAATAAAGTAAACTTTGAACAAAAGTTTTATCATAGTTCAAATACTTAAATATAGTTAAATTTTAAATTTTGACACAGCTAACATAGTAACGGTCTTCAAAATAACATCTTCAAAATCTCTCCTTGAAACCTTCTTCTGTAGTACCCTGCAACTCATGCTCGTCTGACCGTGCTTAAGTGAATACGCACTTTCGTTCCTTTTTCTTCTTTCTACTTTTTGTTTCTACTTCTACCTGTTGGGGTTTTTTTTGTTGTCATCTTATCTCCCCAATCTTCAAGTGATTTTGGAGCAAAATGGGACTGTGAAGCCACCTGTCTGTCTGTTCAGTCACTGTACTGTGGAGTCCTCCTGCCACAGAAAGCCTTCACTATGGGCAGGGGTAGGAACTATTTGCTCTCATTACCATCATCTCCAGGAAGGCTAGGAGACATCTGTTGAATCTGTGTAATAGCTCTGACTTCCATTTGCCCTTTGTCTTTCCAGCTGTAGAGACCCACCCTGATGTCTCATTAACAAAGTAAAAATAATGACACTGGTTTGTTTTCCCACCTCCAGGCAGCTGCAGAACCTTCCCTGACCAACTGTTAGCCAAGTCTGTTGTCCCTGGAGTCTGAATGCTTGAGAAACACACTAAGCAGTCTTGGTTTGCAGTCTGCTTTCCTTGTGTTCTGTGCCTTTCAGCTAGCTTCATCTGGGATCAGCAGTGGAGAGAGATGATACAGTGTGGGGGAAATGATACAGCCTGAACTCACGGCAAAGGAATGCAAAGGAGAGAATGTCAGTGGCAGAGGAACAAACTAGACACTAGGTAATTTCATACCTCAGCTGTAGAAATCGATGTTTTAAATGAAGACTAGCATGAGTTGCCCTCCCTGTTCTGGATCCCAGTGTTTCTTTAGTTCAATGGTCTACAAGGCTTGGGCTCCCCAGAAGGCTTTTCTTGGCTATCTTGGCTTCTCAAGTTGTTGACAGTGACAGCCCCGGAGCTGTTGGACGAGAAACGTAGCCAGCAAAGGCTGGCCTCCTCAACTAACTTGGCCACAGACACCTCACATGCAGAGAAGATGTGGGATTTACTAACAGGTGCAGCTGTACCAGGAGAACCAGGTACATGGTCACTAACATTTTTGCATGCTGTCTAAGCCCTGACAAATTTCTGGAGACTTTCCTGTAGCCATTCTGTCCCCATAGTGCCTCTTGGAGAAAAGACTTGGAGGTGGACAGAGCACAGAGAGTAATATTCCCTCAGACCACAGAAAGACTTTTTGAGGCTGCCTCCAGCAGACAACCTCATGAAAAAATGAGGAGAGGGACTAGGAGTTAATCCTTCTCACTTATGCCAGGACTGCATCCTCACTGGCAGGTGTGGCCTTATTTGCACAGTTTTCTCGGCAGTTTGGAGGTTTATCATCAGATAGGATCACTGACCAGGTCATGGGTGGGTGCCGCAGCTCTGGAAGTACAGCACCAGGAGTTCCTTGTCCCTGCTCCTGCTGAGGCTGGGGCAGAATCCCCCTCAGCTGCCACACATACAAGGACATGACCTTAAATAACAACTTTTCAAACACTTTTGAGGAACACAGATTGCTGGCAGAGAATTTGAGGCAATCTAAATCTTAGGTGAGGACAAAAATTCTGTGAAGCTAGCTTCAAAAAAGATTTAATTTGACCATATCTTTAACCTGGGGATCGATTAAAAGAAGAGAAGTTTCAGTGACCAATTTCTACAGGGTCTGAAATATAACAGGTTATTAAACACACATCCCAACAGCTGCAGAATTTGACAGAGACATTGTTCTCCCTAAGCATTTGGTAATAGAGTATTTCAGATGATTAAATAGCTAATAAAATCAGAGTCTTTGCTAAGTAGATGGATACCAGCAATATTGCAAAGGTAATTACAGATTTCTATCAAAAAATCCTTGACTCAAAATATTTATTTTCAGACTGAAGCCAATAGTCAGGTCTCAGTTAAAGAAAAAATATTTTAGCCACTATTTAAAAGGTTTCCAATTTGCTCTACTGTAGTGGCTTTCAATTACAACCAATTTCAAGGTGTAAGTTTTCAGATTGAGTATTCCTTTTTTCAAGGTAAATCCTCACCAGCTGTCACATAAAACTAGTTTTTCCATTACTCATTTTCTTATGCTTTTTGGCAGCACAGGGATGCTCATTTCCTTTGCTTCTTTGCAGGCATTAGCCAGTTGTGATATCTATACCTCTGTAAAGTTACAAAGTGGTAAGAAAGGGTCAGAGGAGCAGAAAATAGTGTTAGGGGTGCTTGCAAAAAAACCACAGGAAAAATCCTCATGCACAGAATTATTAATTTGCTTCTTTGTTGCTATTTCAGCCTGTCTTTTTTTTTCCCCATCGATCTTTTAGCTCCTTTACTCATTCTCTGTGAGGGCCACTAGAAAACCAGGGTATGTTTTAAAATCTTGAATACTCAGCTATGCCAGCTAATTCACAGGCTGCAGAAAAAAAAAATTCTTTACACCTGTAACTTTTCCCATTATTACAGTGGAGCATGCAGCAGAGCTTGTGCTCACACTCAAACTAGTTTATCTCTACTTCTGATTAATTTTGCCTGGTTTAGAAAAATGTAATGGATGCTCGTTTCCATCTAGCTGAGCCAACCCACATCACAGAGCGCTGCCCATGTCTGCTTTGCTTTGCATTTCTTAGTGTCATCTCCTGTGCAGGCTTTGCTAACCCCATGCCCTGTCTCAACACACTCCTTTTTCCTCTTTGAAACCCTGTCTTGAGGACTCATTGCTGTTGCAAAAACTGTGAGAAATGAGAGGGCAATAGCTCAAGTGTAGAACAACAGAAGATATTTTAAATATATACAAAAAAAGATGCTGTTGCATTCTTCTCCTACCATTTGGGTAGTGCTGCATTTCTCAGAGAAAGCTTTTTCAGAAGCAGAGAATTTCTGGGCACATGTGTGTGGCACCTGGGCTGGAGGAAGAGCACTGGACACCAGTAGGCTCCCACTCCAAATGTGGCTGCCTCTCCCACCTGTGGCTCCAGCAACACTATCTCTGGGGTAAAGGACAGCCCCTGCTCACCTATAAAATGCAGCAAGGACATGACTCTCACTGCAGCAGCGTGGGCAGCTTAACCTGCTCGGATGTTGCTGAGAAAAGCCCTCACAGATTTCATGTCCACACATAGTAAAACACACATAAAGGCGCTGGATCTGAGTTCCAACCCTCTAGCAAGACCTGCTAGGATCGAAGAGGATTGATGGTGGGCTCTATCATACTGATGAGTTGCAAAAATATCAAAACCACGACTTTATCTATCTTAATCTGTCTAGGACTGTCTTCATCTATCCCTTATTCACAAGAAGATCAGCCTCACAAGCTAACTGCAAATAAAGGATGCCAGCAGCATGCATGATCGGAGGGGGCTGTTGCACCATGGATGCAAGCACAGGGTGCATTACAAATCACTGAAATCTGCAGAGTTTACTGCATACTGGTGAGAGTACCTGTATGTGCAGGATCCAACAGGATTTGGAGGTTACTACAACACATATTAAACTACATATTCTTCTGCATCTGCATATGGTTGCCAGGCACATTGAGAACTAGGGCCAAGCCAGAAATTTGTATCAAAATCCCAACTTATATGACAGAGTTCAAGGAGACAGGTATTTTTTTTTTTTTAATTACCAGCTATGGAAAGAGATGCAAACTGCTAAATGTTTGCTTAAATTTTCAAGGCAATTTCACTTCATGCTGTGCTTGTAGCTAGGGTTTTGTTTCAATTTCTAGTGAAATTTGAGTCTAATAAAGAGTATTCTAACCTCCATTTATTGCAGTGGCCATCAGCTAGCCAGATCTTTTATTTCTATTGTCAGTAGCAATAAGAAATTGGTGACAAAAATGACTATTGTGGGTGTAACTGCAGTGTTATTTATAAACAGCTAGATGCAGAAGAAATGCAATTTAAATTTCATTGTGAGCAATATTCAGTTCTAGAGCTCTCTAATGCACAATTCATAGCTGCTTAAATTGTAGTCATTACTCTCATACTGCAATACTTTTTGTCATGACAAAGGGAAATTACTTTTCTGTCAATTACTTCTGCAAGATTAGGTAATTTACACTTGCAAAGGGTATGGAGCAGCATCTCAGTTCCATGGAGATGTTTCTCAGAAGCATTTGGCAATTTAAGTTTTGGGGAAAAGGTAAATGGAAGTCACCTTCAAAATGTAAAAAAGGTACAGTGCATACATCCCATGGTGTTCGTACACCAGTGAAGAGCAGCAATGAAAAGTAGATCTATCACTGACAAACTGCCAGCCTCACTGCTGCAGAAAACTGTGCTGAGGACCTGCAAGAAGAATGCTCTTCTCAGGTTCACTGAGCAGTACTGAGCAGCCACAGAAATCGCTGGCAGCATTTGAAATCACTGCCCCGACTACATGTGAGCTGTGCATGCAATTATCTATATAAAACATCCTTCTCTTTGGCATCTCCTTCTGCTGCTATCTGTATGTTTGGTTAATCCATGTTGGAATGGAGATAGCAAGAGCCAAAAACATGAGGAGGAATGTTATTTTTACTTACTTGCTTGGAAATTCTCTGCGAGCTTTAACATGGCTGGCTTGGATACCCACCTAAAGCATCACAGCTCCTGACCCTAGCAGCATAATTTAAAGTGTTGAAGTTTAATGCCTGAATTCCTTGGAGGGGTGATGGAGTAATTGTGTGCAACGTTGCCAGAGACACAACGCAGTGCCCTTCCACAATGCTTGAAAAACTGCTTCAGGGAGGTTCCCCCTTCTTCTTCCTTCATGTGTCTCCACATTTAGGTGGGGCACTTAGAGACATGGTTTAGTGCTGGGATTGACATTGCTGGGTTAATGGCTGGACTCAATGACCTTAGAGATCTTTTCCAAACTTTTCCATTAATTCTGTGATTCCATGAATGAGTGCTGGAGCATCACCTGGGTTCCCTCTTGCTGAGATCAGGGGTATTGTGAGCAGGAGATGCAGCCATGCCTTCTGCAGCTTGTGAGATGCTCTCGAGGGTGAGGGCACGGCTGTGGACCTGGCATGACATGGTACTGTTGCTCCCCAGCCTGCAGAGATTCATGCCCACACAGCAAGAGCAAACAGAACCCAACAGGGACAGCAAATCTTCTCTCCATGAAAATAGTGGAAAGGCCTTTGGAAAATGAGGCATTAGAGACAGGCCTCAGATTTAGCATGAAGAGTGGGTGGGGTTTTATACCCTACCTCTGCCCTGCAGCGAGGCAGGGTTGCTTAAATCACCTCAAACTTGAGGTCACAGGTACTTTTTTGTAAGTGGAGCAGAAGTGGAGTGCAGACACACTGTGTAAATGTGCTGTCAAGCACTGCATGCAGCTGGCAGAGCGCAGCTTCACCTCTAGGTATTACTGCAATTAAAATGGTGAAATAGCAGCAGCACAGGCATCCTCGACAATGATACTTTTGTTTAGGCATGTTATGCTGATACTGATATCCTGATCCTGTATTGGCAGCACAGCTCTCATGGAGTTTTGCAATGTTTTAATTCCTAACCCCTACCAAATTCCAACAAATACAGTCACAGTCCTCCTTCCTGATACTGCTCTCTTGATACAGCAAGGGGCAGAGCATCCTTATCTTTCCTCCTCAGATGGAGCTGCCCGTAGGTGCTGTTGCTGTGCTTTGGTGCAGAATGTTTCAAAGGCAGAAATTACACATGAGGGAGTTCTCAGAAGAATTTACAGAATGTTTCAGGGCACCTTAATCATGTGTTATTTTCATTCCCATTAGGTTTACAGGATTTGCAGCACTGCTCAGCCCAAAACTACACTCTGCTCCAGCCACCCATAAAAACTTTAGAAGGTGTTTGAAAATCATGAATGTTTATGTTGCCTTCAATTATTTTCCATTTCAGTTGCCTGGATTTTCTTTTGAGACACATTTTCTTGGTTTACATCCTACCTTGCACAGAAGATAAATCCACATTTGTTTCCCACAACTAGAATTAGGTGAGCCTGAATTCTGCAGGTTAATAAGATAGGTATGAAGACATGAACACAAGGGTAAGGATATAAAAGGGTAAAGATACATAACAGAGTATAAAAATACAGATTGGAATTTTTAAAGTTTCAGCTTGAGACAATGACAGACAATATCCAAAATTATTTTCTTTTTTTTCTCCTTTGTCTAAACTCTAAAATATTAGTCAGTCCCACTCATTTTCTCACAACCAGTCTTTAAATGCCCCCCGTTTAAAATATACTTAATTCACCCATTAATTCACTCACTACAATAACATGCCAGGGAAAGAGCTCTTAGCGCTTTACTCACAGAGAGACAGACAGAAACCACATCAATTGCTGGTTACATGTGACGTGAAAACTGCTGAAAAAGGTAGGGGTTTTCATGATGTCTAGATATGCCACTCGCACTGCTGTAATTTCAGGACATAATGCAGTGGCATTAAAGCATCTGGGGTTCGAATGTTGAAAACGCCAGTTGTGGCTGTAAAGGTTTTGGCATCAACTCTGTTTGGGATCCCTCTAATTTTTCTGGATAGAGCCAAAGAGCTTGTGGTCTGGGTTGCTCAGTGGTGCACCTCCCTCTAGCCCTGCACATTCCTCTGACATGTGTGATCCCAAATGATGCCCATACTTTTGACATATGGATACAGTTGGGGTTTTTTGCTGAGAACCCACAACCAGCAATTTAATTAAGGTAATTTAATTTGTCTTCAAAACAATGTGTTATGCATTAATTAAAGTAACTTAATTTGTCTTCAAAACAGGGTATTATTCATTTGCCCTAAGGCATGAGACACATAGCACAAAGGGCAAAAAACACCAGAGGTACATGACTCTTACTCATACCCTCATCTTTCCCCTTGACAGCTTTCGTGCTTTTTCATTTTCAGCTTCAAGGAGCATTTGTGTTGTATTAGCACCAGTCTGTTTTTACAGCGCTTTCCTTTGTCCTGTAACTCCCTTCCTTTCACACATTGCTTCTGGACAGCTTCTCTCAGGTGACTCAAAAGCCCCAGTTTTGCAAAGGTTTTGTGAGAGTACAGTGTGATACTTCTCAGTCCTGAAAAAACAGAGATATTAGTAGTCTTGCGACCAAAGTGTTATCTTTTAGGTCCACAGACCTCCTTGACTTTGTGGACTCTTTTGTATGTGCTCAGCTTCTCTTTATCTGCTTGATCACTTTCATAACCCCTGTTGACTCACTGCACAACAAATATCCTCATCTCACAAATGCACATGTGGAAGCAGAATATTAATTTTAAAAATAAAAGTATCAGGCACACTTCTGTAGTTTTGTAGTGGAACTACTTGTTCCAAAGTAACAGCCTGTGATACATACCTATTATCCCCAACAGAATGCTACAAAATACTAAATACTTATAAAGGTAAGATTTTGTAAAATTTTTAAGTTTTGATAATTTTATTTTCCATTTTTAATAAAAGTTTGGTAATTAGGCTGCATATATCATATGAGTATTTGGTAAGGTAAACCTTGTGCCCATACAGACAGAATTCAGTAAGTTATTTCTGATTAATAGAGTGCTATTGTTGAGAACATGCCCACATAGCACAAAAATATCTGATATATAATGATAAAAAATACTTCAAAAGAAACTATTTTAGCTACAGTTCAGCTGAGTCTCAGCTTCATCTAATCCCCACTTCAGTGGTAGATATGAACACACTTCATTCTAGGAACTTGGGAAACACTGAAGGAGAACAGTCCTGTTGGCTTCACTGGTGTGTTTAAGTCTTGGTGATACTGAATGTTTAGAGATGTGTGTGTTCCTGGACATCCTCACAGCAGGTAGCATTTGTAATGAACTCCTTAAAATCTGAACATACCATGTTTTTGTTTGTCCTTCAGAGTAACTAGGAAACCAGCCTCACCCCAGAGCCTATGTGGAGTCATCCCCTTCAGATCCTTTTGTAGCTCTGGCATTTTCAACCGGCTGAGATGAATTGCTATTGGTAAGAATATCACAGAATTCAGTTCTTTAGCTGCAGCAAGAGAGGTATAAACTGGATATTTCTGACCAGGTGTATCAGTCAGAGCTGGCTCTCCCATTTGAAACGAGGTCAACTAATGCCTTTGGGATGAATTTCAGGAGATAGGACAGAGCCTGCAGATAGCCACACAAAACCTCTCCTCTCTGTAGCGCAGCGGCTCTGGACTGTCCTAGCATGCAGAACAGGGAAATCAAAATGGTTGCAAGGAAGCCCCACCTATAACACAAAATAATCCCATTAGTCTCTCCACGACAAAGACCTGGGAGTTATTTTGCTGGGTAGGTGGCCACGGGAACAGTGAGGTTATCATCACACAACAGAGACGGAAACCAGAACTTTCTCCAGGAACGGGGAAGCAGCTTTCAGGGGTATCACACAGAGCAGCACTTTCACAGCAAGAAGCAAAGCTTCCTAAAACAATATCACCGCTGCAGAACACCACAAACATATAAATTATCAAGGAAAACATAAAATCTTTCTGAGCAGAAGGAAAGAAAATAAAGAGTAACACATACATTTGCTTTCTTGAGATAGATGTCAAAGGATTAGACAAGGTGTGAAGGCACATAGCTGGATTTAGCTTCAACCTTGCATAGATTGGAGACACAAAGCTGAAGTTTGTGGAATACAAGTGAGATTGCTCTGTTTAAGCTTTCCTTTTGGAAAGGAAAGCACAGGAGGCGAAAGCATAGCTGAGAGCTGGCAGGACCATCCTTCTGCTAGCAACACGCACAAGTGCAGTAACTCTTCGTTTATCTCCTCACCCAGCCTGGCAGGGATGGCAGCTGCATGTATTGAACCACATTCCAACTCTGGTCACACTGGAATGAATCCAGGGTCATGTCATTGACTTCAATGAAGTTATTCTTTATTCATGCTTGCTAGCTGAGAGTCTGGCCCATTCTATCTACGTAGCAATATCTAATAGAGAAAATACTGCCAAATTAAGGGAACAAGAAGAACCAAACTAAGTGACATGAAGAGGAAACATTTAACATTATAAGGATTATAGAGGGCCCTTAGTTTAAGGACTTTATCAGCATTTAAAGGACAGTTGGCTGAAACCCATTTCTATATATGCCTAGATTTTCTTTTAAGCCTCATTTGCTATTTAATAAAGTGAAAAGAAAATGTATTGATTTTAACATTATTAAAATAAAAAATGCTGCCATTTGTTGAACATAGAACACTAATTCATTATACATCTATGAGCATGGGTCTTCTGTTTGGGATTTCCTCCTGGAAAATAATCAATTAAGAAGGCCTTTCTGGTTGAAATATGTTGAGTTTCATGATTTTCTCTGTGGGACCCCTTTTCTTTTGGTGCCAAATTTAGTTTTGGAAAGAACGCTGTGTTTTTCTCTGCTGGGTGAACCCAAGTAGTCCCTGCTGTAGTGACCAACAAAAGATAGAGAAAAGTAATCAAGGTAAGAGAAATTTATCATCACTGTATCATTTCCAATAAGTTCAGACAAATTCTTCGCATGGCTTGATGACGCAGTATATCTTACTTTAGAGATGCCAGCAGTGTAATAAAAACACTGCAACCATTGATATAAGAGTAGAAAAAAGTTATAGGTTTACTCCAGAAGTTCATTTGTTAAAGAAATACTGACATTTACTTTTCAGCAGGCAATGGACTGATTTGCCTCACCACTGGTTGTACAAAGTTGGTATCATCCCATGTTATGTGCTCTGACTAATGCAGCAGAAATGCACTCGTATGCCCACACCTCCTCTGGATGCTGTTTGTGTTTCAGCATGATCTGGAGGCGCCCAGATGGAGAATGAGCGGTGATGGATGCACCAGGGATGCAGCTAGTTAGCAGTAACATGCTGCATACCCACAATTTTCACTTAACCTTTGGATTTCACCTGGGCCCACCAGAATATAAATTTATAAACTGATGCAACACACTTGCCAAGGAACAGAAACACGAAGTTGCCTGCTTACTAAGGAAGAAGTAAGTTAAATTGAGAAGGGTGTTGGAATTGTTTTGGGTAGCTAGAAAGAGCTGTGGAACAATCCAGACAGGATTTAAGAGAACTTTATTTATTTATATACTTATTTATTTATGCATTTATTTTAGAGCATGTATCTCCACTTCTACTAACATCAAAGTGAATCAAGAAAAGGTGTAGCATATAGCTCTTGTCACACGAGATTATGTATAAAATAAGAGCCCAGGATGACAGGGGTCATTTTAGACCATCCTGGACAGTTCCCATAAGGAGGTGAAAATATCACAAGCCTGGAGTTGCAAAGGGTTCCTGGTCTGGGTATCAACCCCTAGAGCTCTCCCACAGAAATCCATTTCATCTTTCCTATGCAAGAAAGAGCAGGTTATTAATGTTTCAGCTACAGAAATGACCGTCCTGTGCTAGTGCAATGTATCTGTTAGAATTAGTTCTGTAAATCTGCATCATAATGGACAATATTCTCTTAAACTAATTTCCTGCAATCATCATTAATTGGCCAGCTTTCTAACACCTGGTACCAACAGATTTTTCATCCAGCAAGTGCAGTGCCACACAATGGTAACAGCAGGTTTTGACCTAATCCCTCTCCATACAGGAACAAACATCAAATGTGCCTGTAACAAAGACACACAGACCAGCCTGACATTTGCTGATAACTCTCAGGAGATTCTCGCTCAGTACAACTAGTCCTGCTCAAACAGATTTTGCAGTGGAAAAGATGATTTGAAATTATTTCCAACTAGATTAATTGCACTCACTTGAAAAGAACATCCTTGTCCTCCTCAGTGTACACATACTAATCCAGCTGTAAATGCAGCTAACACCTTGTGAAGTTTTCCAAAGCAATAATTATCTCATCTTAAGAGAATTCACAACAGCTTGCTCGATAATGAAGTTACGCAGATATATATACTTCATGCGAAGTTGCACACACAGATACACAGACATACAAAAAAAAATAAAAAAGGCATTTAAAACTGCTTTTAAATTCCACTCACAGTTTTGAAGTTCAAGCACAAAACTTCTTGCTTTGCATCTGTAGCTCCAAGCTGTCTGTAAAGATAACACAGTCCATCAGATATCCTGGTTTTGTTTTCTTGCATAAAAAAATCATCTGTCACAGGCACAGGAGCTGACTTCAAGGACCAGCCCCTTCGGCGGAGCACACCAATCGGGAGACCCCGGGAGCACATGTGGAATGCTGCTTGCCTGCGCGCCGGTCACTGCCACGGGCAGCATCTGCTCCGTGGAACACGGCTGCCAGATGAACTCGGCTGTCAAAGAAACACGGCGCTGGAGGTGCCACGGCCCCCGGGGGTGCCCGGGGGTCCCCAGCCCGGCCGCGGGAAGCTTTCACAGAGCACCTCCGTGCCACTGCTCCTGCTCCACCAGCCATAGGGACACCAGAGCCTGAGGCCAGGCGTTGTGCCTTGCTCCTTCTGGCGTTATTCTTTAATGTTTAAATAAGAATAATCTCATTTACCATTATATTAAATGTTTCTTCACTTTTTCTTTTAGTTTCTATTCTAACCCCATTTATGGCTTTATATTTCAAACCTCGTCCTTGGAAAACCACGCATGTGGCTAAGTCCTGGGCATTGAAAGCCCCTCATATCGGGGGGCTGGCAGTGCTCCTAACCCTTTGGGTCAGCCTCACCTGGGATTTTCTCCCTTTCCTGGTGCTTTAGCTTGTCTGCCCTCAGGCTCCCTGCTCCTCCTGCCTCTGCCACAGCTGCCCGGCTGTGCTGTGCAAGCTCCCCACACGCAGCTTTGCTCTGTGCCTGTCAGTCAGAGAGGTCATTTTCTTCTTGCATCTGCTTAACTTGGCGACACTTAAATGCGAACCGCTTAGAAATCGTATTTCGGGACACAGCCCCGCGGCTTCCCGGCTCCCTGCGTGCTCCGCCCTGGCACAGAACCGGGGTGAGAGGAGTGCGTGCCGGCTAACGCGGGTTGGGAGTGCAGCAGGAACGCAGTGCTCACAGCCCAAACTCAGACCATACGTAGGTGAGCGTGATGAACTAACATCTGTAGAGCTGTTTTCACTCCTGGAAGGGCAGGTCACAACATGCTGGGAAGGAAAACCTGTAAACACACAGTGCAAAAGCCGTGCCTTTTCCAGCTGAAGTGAGAGACCTAAGGGCCTTCCCCCCTCGCACCTCCGGGAACCTCGGTGTTGGCTTTATTAACTCAGAGGAGCAGCTTTACTTGATCAGATACTCTGACTTTTGCATTCAGGGTGCAGGTTTTTATAATAAAAACTGCTGTCTCTAGTCCACGAATAACTTGCTGGTTTAATTAAATTAATTTTGCTTCTAAATTCTAGGTTAGTAGATTAGTAATTCACTAAAGGGTCATTTTACAATGTTTCCCATTGGTGGATTAACCAAGCTGATTAAAAACCTAGACAAAGCTCCGTTTTCCACCCTCAGAAACCACTGGTTTCTCGGAGGAAAAATTCCCACAGAATGTCATTGAGATAGGACGGACTTTGGTCAGTGAAATAAGTTGCCGCCGGATTCAGGGTGGAATTTCCCATTTCCAGGGGCTAAGGCCAGCACACCCCAAGCAGGAAATAGCTCAGTTAGCAAGAGCCAAGAACCTTAGTGGAAGTGCTTTCTTTCATCGGCCGCCGGTGGGGCGGGGAGGAGCGGGAGGGACCGTCGTTGGCGTGTGTAAGGTCTTTTGCAAACCTGCAACAAGGAGCAAACTTGTTTCCAGCTCCCAGCCGGGAACATTTTGTTCAGAGATTTCCGAGCTGGGAGCAGCTGAGGTAAGGCTGGCCAGAGGTTTTCCTGTCTGATTCTGATCCTGGTTCCGCACCCAGGGCTGGGCAGCGGGGTGGAGCTGGGTCAGGCTGCCTGGCTCTACCTGGGGCTGGGACAAACCTTCGCCCTCTTTTGCTGCTGAAGAAGATGCCTCGTCTGGAAGCACTTCGGAGGGAGAGGCAGAGGAAAAAAATTGAGCCTTGTAAAACGGGTATTTTTACTGTGTCTGAGACCTTGCTGGGGTGACACAGGGGAACCTGAAGAGAAACTTTCCTGTACAGGGCAGAGACCTGTTCAGAGGGTCACTGGCTTTCCACAAGCTTTCGAAGGGTCTCGCTTCGATTTTCATTTTTTGATCCTACACAAGGTCAGACCTCCCAAAGAGACAGTTTTGCCCCATCCAGACCCATGCCCACATGGCAGTGACGAGTGGGACTGTGAACCTGCACTGGCACATGGGAGAGCTGCCCGAGCCCTCCGTCTGTGGGTACCTGCTGTGGCTGCAGAGGGGGTGGCACAGGTGGCCCAAATTTGCGTTGGGCCTGGGAATCTCAGCCTGATAGATGGTGTTTAACATGCAGCCAAGCCAGGTTTTGAAAGCTAAAAATGTACATATAAACAGCTGAGATTTAACAAGTCACCTTACCACAGCAGCGAGAGATGGACACTCCTGACATCTCTCATTTACTTACCAAACACTTTCTTCCCTGCAGGATAGGCGTGCCATCTATTAATTCCCAGCTCTATTGCATCTCACTGGCCAGTCTTTTACCTTAACTCCCAGCATGTATTCTTTTTCCTCTCCTTTTAGTCCTGATTATGTCTGACTGTGTCCTACCAAATTTCTAGCTTCAGTATTTACAGCCAGCAAATATTTGTAGGTTTATCACATTGCCTGTGAGCCACCACTTCACCAAGGTGTATGTATATTTTTCCTCATTAATTAGTTCCTCCAGGTCCTCTATTTTTTGCTGCTCGTTCCTGTAGAGTTTGCAGACTTTGTGTGGTTTTAAAAGACAGTGGAGGGAAGTTTAATTTTATTTAAATGAGGGCAATAGCTGGATGAAATTAAATGTGTATTGAGGAGAGTTTGAGGCAAACTTGCATTTGAGACGGCCAGCTCTGAGCTTCATACTTCCTCTCTCTTATTTGTCACGTTTGTTTGGATCACTAGAGTTTTATGCTGCAAACCTTTGCATTCCCTTTTGTCAAACACACTAATACATAATTCACTGTCCTGGGTAAATTCATTGAGTCGCGTGAAGCCCCCTGGACATGCAGGTACATGTGTGTGCAAACAGTTGTGTGGTTGCAGTCTCAGGAGGAGACCTTCAGTGGTACCTGGAAATCCAAATTGCACCATTGCCAGAGAAGTGGAGTCTTCTGCAGCCAAAATGCAGAGGCCGGGAGGAGCTTCAGCCGTGCCTGAAATACCAGTCACAGGTGGCTGCTGGGTCAGTAGTCACCTGAGAAGGTTGGTACCTGTCTCTGTCTCTATATCTCCCCTGCATTACCCCAAGGCCAAAGTGCAAACAGGCATCTGAGTAAAGAGAAATGTGTTGCAACATCCTGTGAATACTAGGTGCCTCTCCAACCTTTGCCACCAGATGCTGTGTGGTTGCCTGCGGCACAAACTGTACTTTACTCTGCTAAGGATCCCACTGGAGTCTCACTATGCTTACCAGGACTTACTGGGAGCTGAAGAATCAAAAAATAACCCCCAGAGAGTTTAAATACGGTTTGATTATTCATGGGAGCAGAAGGGGTATGGCAAAATTCTCCTGGATTTGTTGTGAGCCTCTGGCATTGCACCAGACTGCTGTTTTCCAACCAGTCTCTTTTCTTGGATGCCCTTAAATCCAGACTGTAACTTTAGATAAGAGAAATTCTGCATAGATGATGAAGAATCAGAGGACAACTCAGAGCTGCCCTCCATCTGGTGTATTTTGGGTACTTTAAGGAGTTTGACTCCTTACAGGTCCTGGAAAAAAAGTTAAATCATGCAGCTTTCATATAACTCTCTCCACCAGGGGCTATTCCCTGTGGACTCTGTCTGCAATGCAGCAGCCAGAGAGAACAAGGTCTGTAATTTTAGTTTATGTATATTTGAGCTTATTTTTATTCACATGAGCTACAGCAAGCTGTAGCAGGGCTACGGATGCCACTTCAGCTGCAGTGTTTCCATTAAGGCTGATTTACCACTCAAAAGCAAACAAAAGCAACCTAAACCCCGACAAGATAAAGGCAACAAAATAAGAGTTTAACAACAATATCTACTTGTCTTTGCAATAGTTTTAATGGTCTTGTGGTTTAGGCCTGTTTTATGGTCCTTTTTAATTTCATGAAATGTGTGGCATGCTGTCAGTGTTTTTTTCCAGCTCTTGAAATAACTGATAGGCAGAGTGCTTTATCAAAAAATCTCATAGTGAGGATCTTTAAGCAATTCCTGAATTGAATTCAATCCTATCATGTTGCTCTAGAACGATTTCTTGAGAGTGTGAAAATGGGCAAAAACAAATTCCTATCTAAAATTCTTCATAACTTATACCAAGAAAAGGCAAGAATGCCTTTCAGCTGGTGTGTTTAACACCTAGTATGTCATATAGTGATACCAGCATCACAAATATGTTTCATTTTTCCCTAGATATTTTCAGTTGTTAGCTAGAAGTATCACCCATGTCAGAAATTAATTTTAAAAAATAAATGTAATTAACTGCTGAACTGCATTTCCCTCCCAGAAACTAAGGTCAAAGTTCTGGTTTAAAAGTTGTTTTTTTCCAGTAAAGTTAGCAGATTTCAGTTGCATTAAACCAGAACTTTGAGGATGAATCCAAATATTCTAGACTGAACTTCTGAGGGAAACTGTTTATATGAATCAGCTCAACCAGGTCCCCTCAACAACAGAGCACTTGTAACCGCGATAGCACCTTCCACTTTTCATTAATATGCAGCTATCAGTGCGGTAAGTCACACTCCAAAGCATTTAACAACTGTTCTCATAAATACCATATACCATCTGTTAACTGAATCAAAAGGCTACAGGCCAATTCTACTTTGGGATAGAAAGGTCTGTTTTAAATTTACACCAATAATCTCAGGGTGCACAGATATTACAAAAAATTAGTATAGAAACGTGTCATCCCTCCCAATTCCTCAAAATACAGCTGAGAATGAAAAAAAAAATTATATCCAGTGGGATATTTTGACATTATTCTGTTTGTTCTCCTTGCAAGTCAGAATTATAGGGCTCGAAATTTTCATTATTCATATCAAAAGACACCAACCTTTTTTTTTTTTTTTTAATATATTCTTAGGGAAGATGTCTACATTAGATTTCTTACTAAACTACATTGAAATGAATATGCTCAAAATACAAAAAATGTTTTCTTCTGAATTTGCTGGAGTGACATGAAATACTTTGCTTCAGGGCAATTCAGTTTGAGATTCCACTTGGTGACAACATCACCTCATCTTGCAGGAATGCTGGCTCCAGCATGCCATCATCCCATCACTCAGGCTGGACACTGATTAGGTCACACAAGAAGGCCTGGAAGTCCCCTGATGCAGCTCACTCAATGACAAAGCATGGGAGACTTAACAAGAGGAAGCTTTGGACATTATCACTGCATTGGCAAACACTGCACAGCAGGAATTCAATTACTACAAAACTCAGATAACGCAGACTGCTGAGGGTTTTTGTCCTGATATAAAAGTTAGGGATATTTTAGTGGGAAAGGGTTTGAATGCTTGTAAGATATATTAATTAGTCTAATGAAATGTACTTGTCAGAACACACTTTTCCCCTGCTACCCACACATTTTTCAGTTTCCATTTCTCAGAAATAAACCAATTATTATCTAACCCCTTTCACTGAAGCTGCCTCCAGTCAATTATAGAGTGTGAACTTAAACTGGCTCCACTCCAGAGGTTATAGTGGGAGGGAAGGAACAGTGGCAGTGATGGAGGGACTGAACGTGACTAGAATACCCCATGGGGAGCTGGAGGTGAAGACATATTATAGTGAGTGGGCCCAAAGGAGTAAATATGCAAAAGGTAAGCAGGAAGAAATCAATATTCAGAGTACAAAAATAAAATCCTGCCAAATGATGTATATTTCCTTTTCTCAAGTGAATGTTAGAAAAGAACTATTCGGAGATTTCCCTGGGCACAGTTTCAGAACAAGGGATACAAACTCCAGGGGGCGGGAAACATACATGCAACTTACATCTGTCCTGCTCTGAGGTAACTGTGCCCCTCGAAGAGCAAGAGTTGCCTTCTAAATGCAAGCAGAAAACTCTGCCTTCTAAAGGTCCCTGTTTCTCCATCCCCATCCTATCAGCTTGCTACAGCACTACCCGGTTTCTGAACACCAGCTTCACGAAGTACTTCATAGAGTAAATTGAAAAGCCTTCCACATTCCCCATACAGAAATCTTGGTCTACAGATGTTGACACCATCAGCTTGGACCAATTTTTCAAGGCACTGGCAAAAGTTCTGAAAAGGAATACTGAAGTACTGAAAACTCTAAATGAACCCTGCAAAGAAATACGAAATTGAAACAACTTCCCTTCATTGTGACAGACGCTCCATTGCTGGTGATAAGACCTTTCTTTAATTATAAAATTGCCGGCAGCAACACTCTTGTGTGTTTATTTTCTGCACTGTTTTTGATGGTTGTGCTATTCTGATTCACAAAAGCAGCTATATGCATTCTCGCTTATCTGAGATTGGTGGCTATAGCAGTAAGAATTCATATAATGTCTTAGAGATCATCATGTGCAATGACGAACAAGAAGGACAGCCCTTTTGTTTTCAGACAATTTTTGCACAGGGTAAAGCTCTCAGAAATAGAAGTGGGAGAGGATACAGAAGAGAAAGATACCCTGATTCTTCCTAGTCTAATCACAGTTGTTATATTGAAAGCAGAGGAGAGATGAAATGACTGCATGGGATCTACCAAAACAGGCCCCCAACCTGTGTGGGGTACGTACTGCAGCAGTCCTTCAGCACCTCTGGAGGGCTCACACCATTATTCTTTATATGCTATGATATACTATCATTCATTATCCCATTTAATGTAGTGTTCCTGCTTCTTAGAGCACCAGCTTCTTTATCTAGCACAAATGTTCTGGAAATTAACTGTATTTTAAAAATCACTTGCACCAATTTGGTTTATGAAGTTGTGTTTCCATTCATCTCCTCCTTGATCATCTCTGTCCTAAAGCAAATGTGTCACAACAAGCGGGACAGTTCCCTGTCATGCCTCCATACACCAGTTCCAGCACAACAGAACAGCCCTGACCCTTCAGTCTCCCAGCTAGACCTTCCCAGGGACAGACTTTTGGCTTGGTGCTCAGGTTTCTTGAACTCACAGAGCAAGAGCAGAGCTGTGGTCTGGAGTTTCATCACTGGGTCCTGGGCTGCAGCCTGTATGCTCCCTGGGAAGCAAAGCCCCCAGCCACATACCTTTGTTCTTAGAGCTGAACTTCTAGTCCTGTCAGAATCAAACAGAATTTGGAATTCTTGAATCTGTCTGTAACATTAAGATCTTGTTCTACGAGTGTATTAAAAACACTGAATGTGCCAGATCAGGCTCAGCCTCACCACCAGTGCACATATTGTGAGAAACACATGTCCTCGCCATGCTCTGGGCAGAGCCGAACTACTTCTGCCTTTGATCCAAGCAAAAGAAGGGAAATCGGATGCCTTAGGAGCGTGCCAGCCATAGGTTCATGCACTGTGCTTGCCAAGATTGTATGGCTTTCTGCTTTTGGCACAAAATTGCAGCATGCTCTTCTCTCTTTGGCAAGTGGACACGTCTTGGCAATGGCACATTTCATGCTTGCAATATGCATGGAAAATGTACTGTCCCAACACCCTACATGACTCCCTCAGGAATAATAATTATTTTGTCAGAAGAGCATTCTCAGGAGCATGTCAGAAGCTCACAGAAATGTTGGTTGGGAAGGACCTCTGGGGTTCACCCTGCAGCTCTATTGCCAGCACTTGGTCAGATCAGCAACGCATTTTCCAATTGAGTTTTCAGGACCAATTCCAAGGATGAAGATTCCACCACCACTTTCATTAGACTCTCAAACTATTTCCCAAACTCTATCCCGAACCTCTCAGAACCCAATCTGTGGATATTGCCTCTTCTGCAACAGGGCACCTCCCACTTCCAAGAAATCCTTGATTCTATAGTCTTTGTAATACCCATTGGCATAGCTGTGGGCTGCTATTTCATCACATTCTGGCATTCTTTTCATCCTGGACACCTCAGCATCTCCTTCAGGTAACAGGCTTTAGGCCCAATACTGGACACTATTCCAGATGGGCCAGAGCCAAGCAGAAGGGGTGGTAACAGTCCTTGCTGTGCTGGCTTTGGTCCTTGCAATGGAGCTGAGGAAGCAGTCTTCTTCTGTGATGGAAACTCAGGTTAGATCATATTCAGCCTGGCACCTGGGTCCTTTGGTTCTTTTCACTGGGGCCAGCCTATAACTCAGCCAGATGTTTCCACCCCATTCTGGTGCAGGGGTTATTCTGTCACACACACAGGGCTTTGCCCATTTCCTTGCTGAAGGGAAAGTGGAACGGACTCTCAAGGCTCTCAAGGTTCTCAACATCATTTTGGACTGAAACACAGGAGCTGAGTAGCAGCTTTTTTACTTCACCTTCAACTAGCCCATTGGGAAGTTTTCTGCTAGTCATTTCAGACACAATTTTCAGTATTGATCTTGTAATGCTAACCACAAACTTCAACTAGAATTATGGAAGCTTCATGTCTCTATAAAAGTGACAAAACTGAGCAATTTTATCTTAGAAACATACAATAGTTCAGGTTGAAGAGACCTTTAAAGGTCGTCTAGTCCAACCACCCTGCAATGAGCAGGGACATCTTCAACTAGATCAGGTTACTCAGAGCTTGATCCAGCCTGGCCTCGAATGTTTCCGGGAATTTGAAGGATTTGCATTCAAGAAGAGAAACAGAAGCAAGTACACAGAGAAGTGAATGAGGGATCCTGAGGTAGATCTCGTTGATATTACACACTCAGGGACAGTCAAAGTCATAGAATCATTGAATCATGGAATCATAGAATCATTGAATCACTGAATGGCTTGAGTTGGAAGGGACCTTAAAGATCATCTAGTTCCATCCTCCCGGCCATGGGCAGAGTCACTATACCAGGTTGCTCAAAACCCCATCCAACCTGGCCTTGAACACTGCACTCACAACTTCTCTGGGCAACCTGCTCCAGTGCCTCACCACCCTCACAGTGAAGAATTTCTTCCTAACATTTAATCTAAACCTACTCCCTTTCAGTTTGAAGCCATTCTGCCTCATCCTGTAAGAAATTTCTCTCCATCTTTCTGGTAAGCTCCCTTCAAATGCTGGAAGGTCACAATTAGGTCACTCCAAAGCCTTCTCTTTTCCAGGCTGAACAATCCCAGTTCTCTCAGCCTTTCCTCATAGGAGAGGTGATCCACTTCTCTAATCATCTTGGTGGCCTCCTCTAGATTTGCTCCAGCTGGTCAATCCTTCCTATGCTGGGGACCCAGAGCTGGATACAGCACTCCAAAGTGGAGTAGAGGGGCAGAATCCCCTCCCCGACCCTGCTGGCCACACTTCTTTTGGGGCAGCCCACGACATGATTGGCGTGCTGGGCTGCAATCTCACACTTTACTGGCTCACATCCAGTCCCTCATCCCCCAGCACCCCGAAGTTCTTCTTGGCAGGGCTGCTCTGGATCTGTTCATCCCCCAGCCTGTGTTGACATGGGGGTTGCCCCAGCCCAGGTGCAGCACCAGCACTTGGTCTTGTTGAGCCTCATGAGGTTCCCACGGGCCCATTTCCCCAGCTTATCCAGGTTCCTCTGACATCCAGGATCCCATCCCTCAGCTGTGTCAACTGCACCACTCAGCTTGGTACCATCTGCAAATTTGCTGAAGGTACACTCAGGTAATTTGAGTGCTCTTCGCATGTTTATATGCTTGAATGCTGTAGCCGTTTTTTATGAATTATAACCCTATCCTGAATTGTAAAAAGCATGTGGCAGGATGCATTAAAATTCCTGATACATTATTTGAACTTTACAATCACACTGAACAACCTCATTGCCAATATACACTCAAATTCTGTTTCAACTCTATTTTCAATATTATTACTGCCGGCTGCTTTAGTCAATATAGTCGCATTTCTGGAATCCAATAGATTGTAAAATAGAATTGGCCTTGTCATTAACATTGTCTGTCCTAGCAAGCACGGAACATATTGTTCCTAGCTCTTTCCAGTGTCCTCATAGCATAAGATCACAGAAAACACAAGCAATTTTTTTTCTTTAGCTAGAGAAAATATTTCAAGAGAAGATGGCGAATGCTGTCACACTGGTGTTTAAATCAGACGGTGGTGGTCAAAAGAATAAGAAATTCTGTTGAGTGAGAAAGAGAAAAACTGCTTTGTTCTTTACATATCCCTTTCTATTTTCCAGAATGCTGCAGGAAGCTCAAGCTCTCTCTGTATTTGTTTGCAGCCAAGTTGTCAGCAATGGCTTCTGCAGCAAATTTTAACTGTAGAAGACCTTGCACCCGACTTGTACAAGTTAGCACTATTTTTATTTGCATGCATATGAATTATGGTGCATGCAGTGGTGACAACAGCTTTTTAACATGTGCCTCACTTCAGAAAAGTGATATTGAAATGCTCAAGAAATAGGTAAAAGTTGGGCACACAGAATTTTTTATAAGATATAGAGCAGAAAGATGATTACTAAACATGAAAATGAGAGAAAATTTTCAAAGAAAACCAGAAGTAACAAGCACGGGGTTTCTGTATTCCAGTATGTAGCTTAAAACTGCAGACCAGTGGCCTTATTACAGTACAGTTCAGAGCTCTCAGTAATGTGTTCTCTCTTGTACAAAATAACACCTGTCAGACACAGCCTATTACTTGCAGTAAAGAAGGATGTACAAAGAGGGGATGCTTGGAGAAATGTGGAGTGAGAGATGTTCAGTTCTCACTCAGGTACACAATGAGCAGCAATCATGGCAGGCTACTCTGTAATCCAATTGCTCTTGTTAACTACAAGATTGCTGCATCCTCCACTCTCCTGAAACAGCCTCCTGCAGACTCATTATAATAAGACCCATCTGTAGATTTGTAGAAAAAGATGTTTCATCATCTTTAAACAGTCCCAGGGCCACTGTCCATGTGCAATCCCTCTCCTGCTCTCTGAGATATTACCTTTGTATGATTTCTAGAGTCCTGGTATTAGGTCCGTATATGCAGCACCAAAGGACCTTTGAGATATCACAAATTCTTTAACGTGTCATCCTTATAGCCAAGAAGTCCTTCGAGAAAAGGCAATGGATTCGTGAGAAATGCAGGAAGTAAAATACAGACTCTAGCTTGGGTAAAAAAAAATGAATACTCTGTTTTAAATGGGATGTATCACACCAGTATGTGACAAGGCCAAAGTATTTCATTTAAGGGAGGAGTGGTGAGCTCAGCTTTAAGAAGATGGAAATGGATAGCTAGATTCTTAGTCTATAGAACAGATCTTCTGGGTCTACTTCTCTTCCCACTGGAGAATAACAAACATGAAGGAAGCATTAAGCCCAGATTTTATGACATCTGCTCAAGAGAATGTCTTTTGATGAGGCACCAAGAAGAGATCTCATGGTATCGCAACGCATTCCGATCCTGCGAGCATGCAGCATTTAACCTTTTCTTACACAGAGAAGCGCATCCTTGGAGATGCTGTTCTCATCAGGCATCTCTTCTAGGACAGCAGGCGTGCAACCACCAGCAGTGCTGCTTAGCTCAACTTGTCCTATGTGGCAGAAGGCTGAGAGAGAGCCTCAGGCACCTCTAGTGTTGGCCACTGAATAATTTGCTGTAAGTACAAGAGCACCACCTTGTGATACCTGAATGCCAGCATGCCAGCTGGAGGAGGAGGATGGCAGCAGTGGGCTCCTGCTCTCCCCAGGAGTCCCCTATCCCTGGGACAGCCATCACCACCCAAATCTGGATGTGCTCCCTCTTCATTGCTTACTGTCTTAGCAATGTGAAAGACCACAGACACAAATGTGGAACGACTTACCACTGATCCCTGATCTGGGGGAAGGTGTAGTACTGCTAACATTTCCTGGTGTGCATGTCTGGAAGAAGAACAACTTCCAGTGCAAGTAATGTTATACATCCATCTGAAGGGATGTGTCAGTAGTAGTAATAAATCACCTGGCTGTAGCTGCAGCCACTAACCAAATGCCCATACAGCACAAGAGAATGAGAGATTTATTAAATTGGACTGCTGTAAACCAGGCAAAATCTTAGGCTGTGGCAACAGATTTATTTTCTGGGTTTTGTAGTGCTAACACTGGTTAGACAGCACAGTCTTGCTCTGCATAGCTCATTAGCCTTTGTCTTTTGGTCTGTCTTCGGTAGGATCATTAAAATGGCAAGCCCCAAGTTACAGTTCCAGCTCTTGATGTAAAGACTCCACTTCAGACAAAAAAGAAAGCTATTTTCCAGTTTTAATAAATCAGCACATTCACTCAGAGATGCCTTTCACGTTATAGCTAAATTTCCATTGCTGTAGGGAATTTTAAAAAAAGTTTGTACAAGATGAGGGGACTTGTCTGGCAAATAAGGTGTAAAGGTCATATACAAAATGCAAAACAGTGCCTAGATGTTATCTGAAACAATATTCTGGAACAAGGAACAACAAAAATCTGGCCTCAGAATCATGTTTGCAAAAGAAAAGCTGGCAAAGCAACTTAAGAAGTCCTGAAATACTATCCAGAAATTTTATTTTTTTTTACATATAGCTGTGGTCAAATCAATGAAAAGCACTTTAGAAGTGCTGGATTAATTTAAGTCCTATTCTGGTAATTATGTTAGGAAAATGAAGGAATCTAGACAATCTAAAACATCACCTCCTACTCATTTACATAGTAAAATGAGAAACCATTTGAATCCTTGCCATATTATTGAAACAAGATATTTTTATAAACTCAAATAGTTAGAAAAAGATTGCAAAAGTCTTTAGGTGCCTATGGCATAGCTCAAGCAGAATTTAGATGCCTACATTCAAGGGAGTGAGTCACAACAATTCTGCCTGTGGCAAACATACCTGAAAGGCACCTAAGCTGTCATCAGTAAAGTTATTTAGGCACCTAAAGTACTTCTAATGTGTATTCCCAGAGGCCTTCTTATCTTGGATGAGGAGTGTCTCAGCAAATATTTCGTTTCACAGTGTGTTTAGGCATTCTCTAACTATTTGGTGGGCTGCCTAGAATCCTTTATTTATCAGGGATGGTTACACAACACCCAGCCCGTGCCAACACCACTGAGCTCAGCACAAAGCAGAGAGTTCATGCATCTGCTGCTATTCCAAACTCATCCGAATGAACATCCCTGTGGAATGGTGTCCATCACCTAGGTGTTACGTGAGGAACAGTACCACTACTGCTAGGCATCTTCATTTAACAGAGTTATTCATACACAAGCAGCAATTGAAGTGGCTGAAGGTTTTCAGAGCTATAACCCCCCCTCACTCGGCTGTCAGAATCCCCGGGACAGGGAGAGAGAACTTCAGAGTCATCTCTTGTTTCAGTATTTTCTCTGCACCCCTTTGCTTGGCAACCTGGCTGCTGTACATCCCACAGCCTGGTGCCTAACTCAGCTGTGTAATATAACTGAGGCGGATAACTCAGAACTTCAAATTTCTGCCTCGGAGGTGGCACTGGACAGTCAGGTTGGATGTCATCATGCTGGAGTCCCTGTGTATCTGGGCTTTGGTGGCTTTTCATCCTAACATATGTGAATACAAATCCAGATTCTGGCATCCACTTTTCCAGAAATGCTAAATAAAGACAAAACTATCCTCGTACTACCATTCATTCCCTGAGATAGTTTTGGAAGTCTTATAGAGCATCAATATGCATGAAAATTTGTGATCAAAGGAATAATCTGAAACTTTGAGTTATTACTATTTTTTAAAAAAGTAACTGCATTTGAAGGACACCCCTTTTAAGATTAAAAGACCCTAAATGAAGCACCCTAGATCACAGCAATCTTACCAAGTGTTCCTTCTGCTATACTGAAAATGCCCTCACAAGTCTGAAGTCATTACCAGGATGTTTTTAGACACTAGACAGCCCAGCAATACTCTCTGTAAATGAGAAATGTTTTAATTATAGACCAGTTTTGCAACCAGCAATACAGGAGCTGGGGCTACAGCGAGAACCAAACCTCGTACGTCAGTAACTCAGCACCGGGGCTGGGAAGGACCAAGGGGACTCGTCACTCTGCAGACCCACAGTGGGTATGATAAGCAGCAGAAGGAGGGAAAGAATGGCCAGTTTGCATCTGTCATCTGACCTCAGGACTGATGTTTTTTTCCCTTTCAGAATTAAGATAACAGCTTCTAGAAGAACATGACCAGAAATTTAATTAAAAATAGCACATCCATAACAGACATATCCAGAAATGTGATTAAAAATAGCATAACCAGAACAAAGAGCTCTTAACATTGTGCATAAATATGTTCACATCAGTTGGCAGAATATTTTCTTTACATGAAAACACTTGAAAATTATTGTGCTCCAAAACATAAGCTATGGAAAATGTTCCTTTGTTTAGGGCAAGAAGAGAGACACAGCAAAATGAAGGTCGTTATTTTTTTAGGTATCTACTATCATGATGCTGGTCCCTCTTCACATTTTTTCCACTGTTTGTTTTGGGGTATTTCCCTGCTATGGGCCTGCATACAGAAACTCAAAACCACCCCAGTGGCAGATGTCCAGAAGCAGCCTCTTCCACCTTCTCACAAAGCCCACAGTCCTGACCATGGCTGCCAAGGACAATCATGCACCCCTCTCCTCCTGAAAAGGGACTTTCACAGACCCAGGGACAGAGGTTGAAATTAAATTTAGAGCTAACACAGCTTCCACTGGTACCTGAAATGCTGTGCTAATTGTGGCTCTGTATGTATCTACCTCCCAGAGGCAGCTCTTTGAGCTCTGAAGGTCACGAACGCTCACACATGTTTAGCAGTAATAACCCACCAGAAATGTCAAAGCCAGGAAGTGAAATGCTACACCCACAATTCTCTATGCATTGTATTTCACTTTCACTAAAGCATAACAAAACAAAGCAAATAGCCTCAGAAAAGTTCACTTAGCCAGTTAGAGAAAGATGGGATTTTTTCAGCATGATTCTGGCTCATGTATGTATCCATTTTCTCCGCCTGACCTTTTCCAGATCAGCCTCTGTTGCTCAGAAAACAGGCTGTCTTTTATTCATGCTGGGTTTCCACCCAACATCAAAGAGGTTTGCCTATTCGGATCAAGAGATCAAAGGTGCTGATAATCTCCTGAAATCTGCTTGGTTGTGCCATTCAAATTAATATACTGGTAAGAGTTAGCTTCAGTAGTTATTACTGAATAATATAACTGAATAGTTAGAGGAGACAGTGAGTTTGGGAATTTTTGCTTGCAGGGTTTGTTGCCATTCACAGGTTCGAGACAAACTCGACTGCTAAATACCCCTAATTAGCGTGACTCTCATGTTGATTTCTCTTCTTTAGTGACTGATGCTACATTTAATTTCTTTTTTAAAAAGTGAAATTGAAAACTAGGGAAAGTTTGCAGCCTGTAAACAGGCACTCTCAGTCTGCTGAGGCTTGAACAGATGCACAATTCATGAACTGAAACTACATGATATAACAACTCAACCATTTATTGACTTGATGAAGCAAAGCTTGTAACTAACAATAGGCTATTCAGACCATCTCTCTTTTCTGATAAACACACTAGGACAAGAAGTGATTTGGAATTCTGGTTTTTGAAAAACAGATTAACCCAATTTAGCTCTTATCATAGATGGAAAATATTTTCTGGTTTCATCTGGTCAGACAATTTTGAGCTTAAGATTGTTTTAAAAGTACTTCTGCAGCTTTTCCTAGAGAAAGATATTCCAGAGCTATGGAAAAGCTTTACATTGGTTCATATTCTCCATCAGATTGCTCATTTCAAGGTTATTACAAAGTTCATCCCAAAATGATTTCAATAATTAATGGCAGTAAACATCTGTGTTCCTAATACATGGAATAGTTCATAATGTACGTGACTCATATTTAATTCATTCAATCCAAGTCCTTGAATTATCAAATGGAAAACAAGAAGAGTGGAACAAAACTGCTGCAGTGTTTTAAGAGAAAATCATCTTTGAAAAGCAGCAACATTCTGAATAATCTCATAATAATTTAAGATGGTCTGTAGCAACCACAAAAAGCAGAAAATGGAGATCATGTTGCTAATTGTGCTGCAATTCCTGCTAGATTTGCAGTCGTGCTGGAAAAGCAAGTGTCTTTATATATGAGAAACATGCATATTGAACCAGCATATAGTCAGATGAAAACAAGTCCCAGTCAATACTGATACAAATTTTGACCTCCTGGTTTCACTAGCAAAAATGGAAAAAGTGCTGCAATCACTGCATTAGAGAAGAACAATACAGTGAATATACAGCAGTTTAAGATCTGCTATGGATGTATTTTTTAATGCAAAGCAGACACTGAATTTTTTTTCATGATTAAGGGGCGTTTGGGGAAGGACGCAGCTGCATAAATGGAGAATATTCAGCCAAATGACTCAGGAGGTCACTGCTGCAGAAACATGTTTTTATTTGGGTGGGAAGCCATTATACAGTTGGTAAAAAGGCATTGTGACTCTTGATTTCTATTTAATTTGACTATATAGACACTTAATGCAGAAGTGGAGCATCTCCAACAGGAAGGATTCGTGCATACCAATAGAAACCATGATGTACGCCAGATTGGAGAAAATTCTGTTGGGAAATCCCAGCACAAACTCACTTGAATAAACAAGCTCTCCAAGAGAATTTTATCTAAGTTTTAAATTTGTTGGTAGCCTAACTTAATTACAAGGCTCTAGGTTATCCTTACGTGGGAACTGCTTTTGCCTTTCTTGTGGGACTTGGTTGATTTTGTATGACACATCCAAACAGACATGGAAAATGAGCACAGGTGTCAGGACGTGTCCCTGATCCGGTGGCTTGGATGTCCTTTTGGAAATCTGATGTCTTGGAAACAGATTGAAAGTAATGTTTCCATGTGAAATCATGCCATCAGGAGAGGAAGACTACTTTCTCCTTCCCTCTTGCCACACTCAGTTGGCTGAGATACTAGTCCAAAGTATGGGAAGCTTTAACTTGGCTCCCACATCCAACATGAGCTATATGTCAAGCTCCTGGAAAACAAGTCTTGAAACCTCTGCGTAAATTCAGCCCAGCTGAGGTGATATGAGCAGTTCCCATCCCATAAGGCTGGTTTCTTGGACTGCCCTGCAGACGAAGGGTTGTGGGTCCCTGAGACCAGCCCTGGCTGCCATAGTGGCAGAGGAGAGCACTGGCAGCTTGCGAGTGGCCCGTGGGCTACGCTGCCCCCTTCGCTGCTCTGCCAGGCACTGAGGATGCCTTGGGATCTCTGCTGTGGACAAACCCTTGGCACGGAGTCCCTAGGAAGGCATGGTTGCAAGGACACAGGAGTACAGTGCCAGGCTTGCTGCGCACTCACAGTGGTGTGGCCTTGGTAGAATATTTCCCTGCCTACCTGGAGACTGTGCGTGGGCAAGGGGCATCTGCTGGGAAGCAAAAAGCCACATGCAGCTCAAGGCTCTTGTAAGGAGCCGCCAAGAACAGAAAAGCCATAGGTGCCTCTCTATGCCTGCTGCTCTGACATCCAAGATTAGCCAGGAAGATTCCACTATCAGTCCTTAAACAGGGACATGAAGGGGCTAGAAGCCCATCTCCCAGCAGAATGCTGGGATTAGTTCTCTTACTTCCCAAGAGATCAATTCTGGTGATTATCTCCTCTACTGCTCTGGCTTTTTGATGTGGGATTGCAAAGGTATTTCACATTAGCACTTGTGATATACACATTGCTTTAAACAAAGAATATTGTTTGTGAGATCTTGTAATCAGACACATTTTATGAAATAAAGAATGTAGCAATGTCATTACTTGTAAACGGATATTGCAAAGAGTATGTGGGTACCAAGGAGAACACATTTCTAATGCAGATGCTGTGCCTGATCTTATATGGCCATAAAATTCCCTAGAAGTACCTTTTCAAATCATTATTGTTTTCTGCCTTCATCAGTTCATGAAAGCTCAAAAGAGCTAACTAAATTTCTTTTGAAAGGAATTACAAATTCTGAAAAATCAATAAATACAACTGTATTCCCAGCAGAACATTTTTATACTGTGCTAGACAAGGATGAAGATGCATTTCCTGTAAACTTAGCTATGAAAAAGACAGCTCAGAGACTGCAATTTAATTACTAAGATATAACAAGACATCTGGGGAAATTGCTAGATTGGCAGCTTTTGAAAGTGTTTATAAACTGATTTTAAAGAAAAAAAATAAAGGAAAGGATTAATTTTTGTATAGGGTATTTTTTTACTAAGGAAGTTTAGATGTTCATGTGGAATGGAAAGTTTGTCAATATTTTAAAACAGGAAACAAAAAAGATTATGAACTAAAAGGCAGCTGTAACTCAATAGAAGTAGGCTACTTCAGAAGAGCAGGTGTCTTTTCATAGTCAAGTATTTGTTCTTCCTATATTGTACGGATAACATTTACAGCAGGTTCTAGAGCACAGCGTTTGTTAACATGAGGAACTAACAGTACAAATTATCACTTTCTTAACCTTTGAAAAATTTACTGAGCAGTGAATTTATCATCAATGACATTTCTGTATAAATAGCCTTGCTGATTTTTCTAACGTAATCATATGTTCCATGTTCTCACAGCATTTATTTTATTATCAAAATAAGCAAACTAATCCTTGATCTCGTTTTCTCGTTGCATTCAGAATGTCTTTTTTTTCCATTGCATTTTTAATGCTGATGAAATGCCATTGGATTTATGGGCAGCTACTCTGCTATAAAACTGATATAGTAAAGAATTAAGCTTTTCTACTCAGCTTTTTTTTTAGCACCTCAGATAAATAAGACTTTATAGAAATACACTCTATTTTTTATGAGTGCTCCCCCTTGTCTAGTTTGTTGCTCAGAAGCTTTAGTAGACGTTTATCCAAAGTTGGACATAATGGTTGTTCACTCCACCTAGATAAATAAAATGTCACCAATTTCCTTAATTCTCTAAAATCACTTCTAGTCCTCAAAATTTACAGGTATTTCTGGTCTTTACATCACACCCTAAAAGTAACTTTGGGAGATGTGTGTAATTGGTCAGTGTCACCAGCTCACCTCTGGTCTGCAGAGCTGCCCAGGTCTTTGCAACACCAAAATCACAGACTTTAGTCTTGAGAGGCCTTGTAAGAGGCACCAGTACGAAACCAATTTAGATTTATCACTCCAGATACCAACAGGTCTTCAGCACTCCGATTAATGAACGAAGTGGCAGCCAGCTGGCATTCAGAGATGCTCCAGGTTTGCTGATTTCCTCATAATGGTGCAGTGAGCAGAGAGGAGGAAGGCACAAACCTGATACCCATCAGTCCATGAGACAGTAAACTCCCACTTTCCATTCTTTGCATGGCGTCTTCAAGTTTCTGATGACCCAGTCATGTCCAGACAGATCCACAGCCGTCACTGGGGCCACATCAACAAGGGAAGCTTAGAGTACCACTTAGGAATGATTTTGCTTCTGGATTATAATGAATATTATGTAATCTGGCAAAACCCCTCTATTGGTATCATCAACAGCTGTGGAGAAATCAGAAATTATGACCTTTTGATCACAGTTGCAGCTGACAACCCCCAGTCAAAAATGTGATGCACAAGGGGCAACAGTAGCTTGTCAAAACCCCTGCAGATTCTTGACTCAGAGACAATCTGTCTTGTGTGTGACACTGGGACACTGGGACCAAATCATGCTGTATTTCCTGCCCATCAGCGGCTTTTGTCCTCACACAAGCAGCATTCCTAAGCAGCCAGTCATGAAAACCTCCCAGCAGCTTTGTGCCATCAAAGCAGCACAAAGTAGCTCGAGTGTCCTGCCGAGTGAGGTAGCCAACCCCCTTGCCTGCCCAGACACAGTTTTGGAAAGATATGATACATTCTGTACTCACATGATATTCATTACTCATTCTGAACACAATATAGCAAGTGTTACTCCGTGCTAGGGTGACTACATGTCCTGTACTGAACACTGAAATAAACAGAGTGCTATAATAGCCCTTTGGCAAGAGCTTGTGTCTCTCTCAGTGACAGTATCACCATTAAAGCTATGCCTGTAGGCTTAATCTCTCTGGCTGCTCTATTTAAGCCGGCAGTCTTTTCTGAAGTCCATTTTCCTTCCTTGCTATGTTATCATTTATTACTGACAAAAGGTGAAAGGCTCAAACATTTTCAAACAAATGTGGTGAGACAGTCCCTGCCCTGAATATAGCATCATTTACTTCGAATATAGATAAATTAATCGTTTATTCTGAACTTTTGGCTCCTTTATCAAAACTTTACCTGCCCCGGTGCTCAGTGATCAGTGCCAGACCCGTGCCATGGGAGCAGAACAAACCCCAGCCTGGCCTGTAGGGCAGGAGGGGAGATCACAGCAGTCCCAGCCCTGCACCATGAACTGATAGTTTCGTCAGAAGGGCAGTCCATGGGAAGTGTCTGAGCAGTGAAAGAAGCAAAATTCCATGATTTTTTCCCTGAACTCTATGTTGTGTTGGGCCTCCAGTTCTTATATTTCAGACGAGCAGTATCCTGGCTGTCATGGTGAGGGTGGAAGTGTCTTCTCCCCCATTCCCCTTTACCTTACCCATTAAGGCCATCTCATCCATGATGGGAGCCGCAGTACCAAACCTTTCCAGGCAGACCGAGCCCAGGATTAGGGCTCCTATGTCCTCATACCATGCTCGGGTTCTCCCTGGCAAAGGCAAGGAGGGCATGAACTCTGTTAGGGTTTTGAATAGGTCCCCATAGGTCCTTGGTCAGCTATAAGATGTCACAGGACAGAAATGGCTGCTGCAGTGCCCCAAGGCCTGGAGGACAGCCAGGATTGCTGGTTGGGACTTACCAGTAATGTCCTGGTCTCTTCCAAATTCAATAAGTCAAGATCCTGGTCCCTGATTGCATTTCACACTGAAACTGCTTCTGTTTTAATACTCTCAGATAAACCAGAAGGAACTGCTCTATATACAAAATACTTGTCTTCTGAAAATCTGGCCATGCTGAACTATTGATATGACCTTACCTAAAATAAAAGGCATCTCTAAATAATTCAGGCTTTGTAAGGAGCTGAGAGGGAAACACAGGTGAATCCTGTTTTTTGAAACTTCCATATTAGAAAAGAAAGGCACTATTAAAGAAAAATAAAATAAACCTCCCTACAACCTTGTCATTCAAACCTTTTTTTTAGACTGCTGGCTTCACTTTCAAACAAGTTTTATAACAAGAGCAAATAAACTCGAAAAATTTGATGGTAACCAGCCAAAGTTCTTGGAGTTTTTGACATGCTTTCACATGTACTTCTTGGCTGCTATAAACAGCAGGTTAATGTCAACGTGAGTTCCTCCTGTCTGTTGCCCTTCTGAGTCCCCAGGAGGCACAGGCACTTCATATCAGTCTTCCTGAAGGTCACATTTGCTCCTGCTCACACGTTCTGCAAATACAGAGCTCGGTTTCATATCGGTCAAGGCGGGGGCACTGGTAAATGTAAATGCTCCGCAACATCAGAGGAACTGTTATTATTCCAGCACTATATTGAGATTCGCTCTCTCTGTGTCCTGACTAATCAAACCACGCACAAATTCTCTTCTGCTTTCAGCTACTGTGATCCCATTTGGACTTCCTTTATACTTGCAGGAGAATAAAATCAAATGTGATTTACGAGAAGGTTTGAACCCTTCTCCTGGACTCTGTGTGTTTGTGTAAAGGTTTTCTCATGCTTTTTTCCCTCGTGCCTTTGCCCTTTAATAATGTTCTACTTATGACTGCACAAATACGATGCTTTCACTGGGACTTCACTGCTTGTCCAGAAGTTCAGAAGTTCAACCTTTCAAATGGTACATATGAAGGTAAGAAGTGGTGCAACCCGCAGGTGCAGGTAGGAGCACCTGAAATTTTAGGCATGCATAAGCTGAGGCCAGTGTTGGAGAGAACAGGTCCCACTCCTCACAGTAGCTGCACATTTACATACTCTGACAGGCTTCTGGCAGTAGGCAGCTGAAAATGATGAGCTGTCTCAACAGATTAAAATTAAATTCTATTGAAGAAAACAACATACAAAAATTATGCTTCTGTATAATCTGTGTGATTAAATGTTACTTGTTTCAAAGCTAATGTTTCTGTCACTTTCAATTACAGCTTTTGGAAGCTTTATTCTGCATCATTTAATCTCTTTAAATAACTCTCCTGTTCAGCTTTCTTATAGGGATCGGCACACTTATTATGAATATTGCACTGCTACTAATTCCTACAATAACATCACTGACTCTGATTTAGAAAAATGTTAATCATATCTGCTCTCCCTTCATGTCTGGAAGATGGAAAAAGGAACAAAATCAAATGGAGTCACATGCTGGAACTTCTTTACTGGTCAAGTTATACTGAGCAGGCTTATGTCACATATCTGTGATAATCGAATGAAAATTTAATAATTCATAAACAGTGACAGATATTTCTTATTGGGGAATGATTTTCAAAGCTTTTTTTTTTTATATTATTTGCTATTCTAAAAGCTGAAGGGTTGAACATTTTTCATTTGGTTTTGCCATTTCCAAGTTTTGAGACAAACACTGAAACAGAGTTAAATTCTAATGGTGTTAAACAAATTACAACTTGTTCAACTAGTTTGAAACTCCTGATGCAAATGAAGCTACACAAAAATTCCTATATTTCTAGACATAAGAACCTTTGAATCAAAAGCAATACAAAAACTGACCTCCGTGTCTCCTTTTGGCTGAATATTTTCCTTTATTTGTCTAAGGAAATTATGATTTATGTGCAAAAAGGAAGCTACATTTGCAATTAACGAGCAAACGGAAGAAAGGGGGGGAGAGAGCTTTGCTAGCAAAAAAAAAAAAAGCTTTTTCGCCAAAGGCTGCTCTCCAAGGCGAGCTCTGCCACCTCGCGGGCTGCAGCCTTTTAACAGGGTAGCACCCAGAGCTGGGGGCAGGAGAGCACAGAGTCGCATAGAGAGAGGTGGATCTGTAAAAAAACAGAAAGGACCCAGTATCTAGAATAAATTGTAGAAGGAATTTCAATAACATAAGTGCTTTGAATCATAATTATTAAAATCAATCTCTCGTTGTAAAGGAAATGATGTCAACAGGGTAGCAAGGTATATTGTTCTAGCTGATTTTCCCAACTTGTATTTCCGGATTGTATCTTTTAAAGCAGCATTAGATATAGTGCAGATACCTGGTGTCTGTATTGCTGCATCCATGCAAGCCCCAGCCCCCCGCAGGAACGTGGGCTGCTGTGCTCCAGGCACAGGCCCTGGCACCCTGACTCAGGCACATGAATCCGTAAAGACCCCAAAGCATCACAGGTTGCATCCTGGCAGGCAGAGGTAGGGGCAGTCCTAGCCCAGCTTTGTGACCCAGATATACTTCTTTTATAGATGTTTGTTATTTTTTTTCTAACAGAAGGTCACAGAACTATGCAAATCACTGGTTTTTTTTCAGTTTGCTGACCTAAACAGAAACCCGAATCAAGTTACAAACAAACAAGGAAAATCGATTCTCTCTTGTGAAATGAAGAGCTGGAAAAATAGTTTGGATCAACCCACAAAACTTCTTTGACCGAAAAGAATAATCACTAAGCAGCTGAAAAGATGAGCTTGGTGATTTCCAGCTGAGAACATTATTTAGCGGATGTTCCTTTTTAGAAATGTTGTGCTGCTCTGACTTTTCTTGCATTTTCAGGAAGCAATAAAATCAAAGCAAAATAAGCAAATACTTTCAGCATTTAACCCCCAGGCCCCCAGTTCTAGCATGTTCCTTATTCAACAGCTCTACTCAAAGGTGCACAGAAAGCTTTGGTCTGTGACTTGAGATCCTAATTGTGACCTTCCTGGCTGGCAGCACCAAATGGGAAGGACTGCTGGAAAAGTGTGGGGAGATCCCTTGTATGGTGGTTCCAGTGTTACCTCAAACAATGACGTCATCTGGTGACATAAATATAGCCGTCACACTCACATATATGCTATTTTAGCCATACCAACCCACCAACAGTTTGCAGGTAACCTATCGCTAGAGGAACAAACAGATTTTTAGTATTTAGTTTAACCATTTAAACTGAAAAGCCACTAGAAATAAGGAAAAGGAAATAAGGAAAAGGAGAATGAACACGCCACATTTAAAGGGACTAATCTTTTTCGTACAGATTTTGACTATTATTGCTTAAACAAACATGCTCAGCTCTCAAAGGAAGTGGTTCCTTTATCATTTCTCTGTGGCAAAACTAAAGAAAAGAATGAGCTGGAAAATTCTCAGATATATCCATACAGCTTTGATCACTTAGGGGTCATTTCCAAAGCATGCTGAGAACTTCAAACATTAGGTGCTTTTGGGAATTGTAACAACTTGTTATAAGACAAATCTCTGAATTTCAAGCACTTGACTAATGGCTAATGAAAACAAGAAGCAAAAGGAGGTGTGTACAAAACATATAGCTCAATTTTGTTTCTCGAGTGACCAAGCACACATACAATTTTGCCTGAATTACTGGACGTCACTGTGATAGAGTTAAAAAATAAGCAGAAAAAATGTGCATTTCAACAGATGTTAAAGAATATACTTGGAATGACATTTATCTATTACATATTTTACATGATAAATTAAAGATACTGAGGCATCAGAGGTTCTAGGTGACTTTGCTATTATAGCTGCTTTAGTGTTGAAGGCACATAAAATCGTTAAAGAGTAGCAGTACATAAGGAAGATATGATTCTACTTTACTTATTGATGAATCATACCTCCTTGATGGGAGCTAGAAACTAGCTGCACTTCTGTGATGGTACAAAAATAGGAAACTCTATGTTTCTACTAAATATTTTTCAATGAGCAGTGCTTTTTTTAATAAAATAGACATACGAATTTCTGAGGTAATGCTGATTTTACTGTTAACTGTTGAGAGTTTACGTGACAGTTTCTTATATCTATTTTTGTAATGTTCTTTCAATGGTATGATTGATGAGATGCTTTTGAAGGCAAAAAAAGTCATGTTAGTAGCTTGGATAAGGAATAGAGATATTCATTTACCATTAACCAGTGGCAGCCAGAACAAGTCTCTAAGCAATGGGAGCAGAAAGTTAAAGCTAAAGGTAGGAGATGACAACAACCTCTAATTTGATTTCAAGCAAAGAAAAAAAAAAATCCTGAAGAAAGCCTTTTTCTTTCCTAGCACCACTAGCAGAGTATTTATTATATACAGGACAGTTACGTTTTTAATAAGCACTAGACACTGCATTTGTAGTCACTGAGATTTAAACAAGGGACCTGCTGTCTCCCCAGATACATGGAATCAGCAGGCAATAAGTTCTCCCTCCACATTCTGTCAGCAGTTGTGTGACTCCTACCTTTCCCACTTCAGGAGGACTGGCTGCTCTAGGAAATACAATTTGTCACTGTACCCTTTAAAACATGGCCAGTATCCACCACCATAACATTCATATTGTAATGGGATTACTTTAATCTTGGAAGCAGAGGCACAGCAAGGCAGATTATTCGCATCTTTTCAGGGTGGTTAGGACCAGGAGCAACCTAGATTAAAATTACTGAAATTCAACATCTCTCTGGTGGTTTCAAAAGGGATTTGATGGACTGCTTCCCTTGGTTGTTGGCAAGAATCCACATCATAGAACCATCCCTGAATCATACAAGTCTGATACCCTAGTTCAGAGAGAGGACAGAAGACAAATACAGAAAAGGGTCCCCAACGTGCAGCCTCCTCTGACTGCAGAGAGTCTTGATTCTGTTTGGCTTGGGGAGGTGAGGCAATGCTTGCAAGAGGTAAAGTCAGGACCAGAGGAACACACACAGCTGCAGCCAGGTTTGTATCATTTTACCTATGGGGAAATGACCTGATCATTCAGGGCAGTGCAATAAAATCTGTCCTGTACTATAGACAAGTACTTAAATTTTTGTTAACATTTGAATTCTGCCACAGTAGGAAGCTCCTCATGCTGCACATTATTCTTCTGTCAGCCATGATCCTGAATTTTTTTTATGAGCAATAATTTATTTTTACAATAAAAAAGCACTTTAGATTATTTTTAAATGAAAACAAACCTGTGAGTATATGAGTAGCAGCAGCTACAGCAGAAGGATCTAATTTGTTTTTCTCGTTCAGAACCTCATAAAGTGTCATTTTTCTTTTTCACATCTCTGTGCTGTTCAAAACACCAGTTTATAGAGCTTACAAATGCACTTTCCTTTGGAGTCTGGTATGTATCCTCCTGAGGGTCTCAGACAATTACAGCAAAAAATAGAAGCATCAATTGCAATCTTTTTGCACAGCATGGTATTACTCCTGCTGAGGTTTTAATTTGCCCCAAGAATGCATCTATCAGCAGATTTTCAAAATTACATTATAAACTGATATTTCATTTAGCCTAAAACTCAGCTTAGTTTCTTGTTGCACCAAGGTTTCCCAGACACCAATATCAGTGTGACTCCCAAGCTCGCAGGTAAAGGAACTTGGGATTCGGGATTCCAGAGTAATTACGGAACCTTGCCAGACTGGGTGAGCAGAAGGGGCTAAAAACCTTCCTCTGTACATCACACTACCACCACCAGCAGAAAGTGTTAAAGTTAGACACAAGACAATATTATATCCTGGCATGCAGGGGAAGAGAAGAGGGATGGAAACCAGCTGAAGAAAGGGCAGAAAAAAATCTCCCACCTATATTTCTGTACCTTGCCTTTGCTATCTTCTAAGCCAAATTTTTCAAAGCCATCTCCTGTTCTCTGCAAAATGTGGAAATTTTACTCTACTCTCAGTGACATGAAGACTTCTTGAAACGATGTCCATTCAAATCAGTGGGAACCCTTGAATTTACATAGATTTGAATTAGATTGCATCCTTGCATTTGCTTTTAGTATGATAAAGAATCCCCAGCTGAGGAAGCTGGGTTTGTTTAATCTTGAGAAGAGGAGGCTCAGGAAGGACCTCATTGCTCTCTACAACTTCCTGAAAGGAGGCTGTAGTGAGGTGAGGGCTGGTCTTTTGTACCATGCCTGCAGTGAGAGGCCCAGAGGAAATAGCCTCAAACTAAGACAGGAGAGATTCAGAATAGATAACAAAAAAAATTTTTTACTGTTAGGGTGGTCAGGCATAGGAATGATTTGCACAAAGACGTGGTGGTGTCACCATCCCTGGGTGTGTTAGAGAGGCATTTGGATCTGGCACTGGGTGATCTGGTTCAGTGGCTTAGGGGTTACAGTGATACTGCTGAGTAGACTGGATGATCTTGTAGGTCTCTTGATGATTCTATGATTCTACAATTCTATGCCATTAATGAAGAGCTTAAATAACACTGGACCCAGTAAAGAACCCTGAGGGACAACACTGACATCCGTTAGGACTCTGAGCCATTGACCACTCTGGATGCGACCTTTCAACCAGTTCCTTATCCACTCCACAGTCCAGCTACTAAATCCATCTCTCTCCAACTTGGAGAGAAGGATGTTGTGTGGGACTGTGTCAAAAGCTTAATAGAAGTTCAAATAGATGATATCCATAGCCCTTCCCTTGTCCCTTCATGGAGTCACTCCATTGGAGAAGGCCACTGGGTTGCTTAAGCAGAACTTGCCCTTGGTGAAGCCGTGCTGGCTGTCTCAAATCACGTCCCTGTCCTCCATGTGCCTTAACACAACTTGCAGGAAGATCTGTTCCATGGCCTTCCCAGGCACAGAAGGGAGGCTGACAGGTTGGTAGCTTACAGGGTCCTCCTTTCTAACCTTTTCTAAGATAGGTAAAATGTTTCCTGTTTTCCAGTCACCAGGAACTTCGTCTGACTGCCGTGATTTCTCAAATATGATGGAGAGTGCTTGGCAATGACGTCAGCCAATTCCCTCAGGACTCTGGGATGCAACTTATCATGTCCTATAGACCTATGAACAATCCTCAGGTGGTTATGATCATGATCTTCTCTTACAGTCAGAAGCACTTTGCTCCCCCGAAACACGGTGTTTCCACCCAGTTTCAAACCACCTTTCACAATATGCAACTGTGATAACCACGACACTACAGAAACTCCTGCTCCAAATGAAACTCTGTCCAAATGAACCACTATATAATAGAAGTAAATAGTTGTGATTCTAAGCAGGATCTGAAGACAGCCACATAACACAATATAATCATAAAAACTGGAAAAAGAGCTACATTGTTGATTTCCTTCAAGGCATTTCCTGAGGCAGTCTGTGTTCCATGGGATCTTCAGAAAGTTTTACAGAGCAATACTGAAAGGTTCCACAGGTTAATGTTTCACTGAGAAGTGATACGACGAACTTCTGATGCTGAGCATTTGACTACAAGAAGAATAATTCTTAGGCTACATGTTGTTAATGGAGTGTTTCCAAAATTCAGGATTTCCTCATATGTTATATAAAAATCAAAGATGACATTGAGCCAGGTAAGAATAAAGCAATGTTTTATTGGAACACACTTTGGAACAGAACAAATAATCGGTCCTAGGAGCAGCTCTCCATTAATTTCAAATTAAAAAAAAAAAAAGAGTTATTACTTCCTTAGCTCTTATCTACTGCTCAATACCTTCAAAACATTTCTATAGAAACTTGTAACTTTTACAATGATGACAAAGTGTAAATTTTGCTAATTACATCTGACCTCCTCCTTGGCAATCCTAATAAAGATGACTGAATTGCAGAATACCTTATTCTAGCATGCCTGTGTGTTTCTTAGTTACTTACAAAATAATTCCAAGACTTAAAAAACATAAGATTCTAAATTAGAAAGACAGTAGATGAGCAGATAAAATCTTGTTTCAATCTCTGATCAATATCTGATACTGCAAGATGGAGAAAAAACTCTGTTCTTAACCACCCACCTATTTATCAATTACTGCATGGGAAGAATGATTCTTTCTGATCTTTTCTGGCAATCTGCTTAGTCTTTGATGTATAAGATATTAATAGCTTTATTTTTACCTTTTTAATAAATTTAATGGGCAATAATTCAGTTTACATTAATAATTAATCAACAGTGTTTGATTGCTGGAAACAAAAAACCTTTGGACAATCCCTTTATTCTGAAGTCAAGATGACTGACACCAACATGTACAACAGGAGAACAGAATGCATGATGCTATATTGATGAATGATGTCAAGAACCTGCACCATATGGTGTTCAATGATAAACACAAGTTGCAAAAACAAAAGGGAGAGGAAAGCAGTGACACTTTACCTGAGGGTGCTTCTGTAACATTTAACAGAACAGCTGGATTGCCCAAGACTGAATATTTCACTATATTACTAAACATATTGCGAAGTTAGTAAGATTTTAAATCTAGTAAATCAAAATTCCTTTGTACATTACAGATAAAATCCTGAACATATGGAAATCAACAGCAAAAGAACTATTTCCTCCACTGTGACAAAAATCCCATCCCATTTCTATGTGGATTTAATAATTAAAGCTTTTGATAGCACCAGAAACTTTATTGGTATGATCTTTTAAATTTACATATCTAACTTTTCTCAGGGGTTCTTTGACTACAGATACAGGATGACTGGTACAGCTGATCAGCTGCCTTCTGAAGTCAGTGGAAGGTCTCAGAATTGTTTTGACAATCACCAATTCAATAAAAACAAGTATCCTGAAATAACAGTATGCCTCCTAGAACAAGATGGAGACTTTAGATGTCTAGTAAAAATAATTGAAAATTCGTATTAGAAACAGAAGCAAATTTTCTGTTTGGATATTTATCATTAAAAAGATTTAGATAAGATACAGCATGCAAGATAAACCCAGTGATACAGTCCTGAATGTATTTCATATCTATGTCTTTGTCTTTTTACACTGTGTTAAAAATCTAGTGCCTATATAAGCTTGTGAGTTCACACTTGTATCTATGCTTAAATAAATTTTCCTCAGTGATACTGCTATAACTCATTTACCCTTATCATGTTCTCTCCTTGTTGTTTATTAGCACCATTTGTTATGTCGCATTTAAAATTAGATTGGGAGATATTTGGGGGAGGAATCATTAGCAGGTTGCAATCAGAACTCTAATTATGCTGCTGCTGGAGGCTGCTGAGGAACCCATAGCTGAGTGAACAGATGTACTCATTTTTAATAGGGGAAGTCATGTCATAGTAAATTACAGCTCTATTTTCTAGAATATGGGCCTATTGAAGGATTTGCAGGTAAAAAGTGGTAGCAGAGCTGAAACTGAAAAGCTGTGACATATCTGACACGCTAAGTGCAGACACTTCATGCTGCTGCTCAGACACTGCACACTGATGCAGAATGCAAATAGGCCCAAGACTTCTTCCACTCGCTACCAACAAAGCTTTAGAAAGGCAGACTTAGATAAACAAAGTGCTGACAGGAAAAGTTACAAGAGAAAGGAAGGGTTTATTGCCTGGCAGTGTTAAAGAATTACAGATGCTTTTTCTAGGGGCAAGATAATTTAGAAGCAGAGGCACTAATGGCCTAAAAAGCCAAATTTCTACTTCCTAGAAGAAATAGTCCTCTCTGGCTGAGTGGAAGAATGATAGAAAAGTTAAAGAAGAGCCTACTAAGCTAAGCAGGAAGCTTATGGCGACAAAAGGCCCTAGGTCTGCAGGTGCTGAAAAAATGCATGACTTGATCCTGTCTGGACTAAATCCCCATAGAAATTAATGGAAAAATAA
>VZRR01005153.1:309716-403140 GCA_013398015.1 Oreocharis arfaki | reverse complement strand
TGGCAAGAATTGCAGAGAAAACTGAGTGAGAAAGGACACATATTTACCTGTTTGTGTGGAGCTCTTCTCGAAGCCTTGGTCCACTGAACTCAGGAAGGTGATTTCAGCTTACTGGGGCAGGTTCAGCTGCCTGTAGTTCACAATGGTGCCCTTCTCAATAAGGCCCAAGAAGCAGCATGATATTCTAAAGTAGGCTCCACTCATTTTTCACTATGTGAAGTTAGTTTATCCGGACAGAGATTAAGAGGCAAGCTCTTTCATAATGTGTACTCTTTGTATCTTCACAACAATTTTCACTTTCTTCCTGATTTAGTATTTTGTCCACTGTATAGGGGAAAATGGCAGTAGTATTATGTATGGAAGTGTTCATGTAGGTAGACAGCTGAAATGAATTCTACTAAGTTTAATAAACAATCTTTTAAAAAGAGTTTTCAGATGTAGAAAAAAATGCTTCATTGTAAAATATAGCAAGGAAGGGCAAGAGGACAGAATGATTTGCTTAGACTCTGGCCCTATCATGCATGTCACTTACCAGCTTCTCATTTAAATCTTCAGTTTAAATTCTTCCTTGAAGAATAACTGTTTGTAAGATTCCTTTCTTGTGAGTAGATTGGCCACTGAATATTGCACACTATTTTAACATGGATTTTTTATTTTTCTGAGTGTAGCTGCTGCTGGTTAGTATTTTTATCTGCTGTAGTGGCAGTGTGAGATCAGGGCAGTGTGAAATGGTGAATCCTTAGCAGACACATTGGTTTGACACACCTCAGCTGGTACACTCAGTTTGCTGTGACACTGGAGGGGGCCAACACTCTCTTTTCTGGCAGGCACCTTCCTGCCCTCTGGAGCTGGCAGACAGCTCAGTGTCCACGAGTTACTCCAGTTTTCACATGCAGGCTCCTCATTGCCCATTAACACCAGGCCACTATCCTGTTAGCAAATAACCCAGGTATTCAGTGTTTGATAAGCCAAATATTTGAACCAGGTGACATTTGAGCATTTTCACAAAGTAACACTTTGAATAAGGCAGCTCTCACCATTGCTGGGTTACTAGCAATTGATTTTTTGTCATGCAAATGGAATGTTATCTACTGCTGTGAAAAATCAGATTTTGGGGATGTCCAGAAAATTATTTTAGACTTGAACAGATTTTGCACATATGTTGGAAGTTACATACCTTTTTCTCTATATATAGGTGAAAATACTTAGATTTGGCGGTAGTAAATGTATTTGCATTGTTTAAGTGTGTCATTTTACAGTTTGCTCTTTGAAAAGCTGCAAGTGTAATATATGTTTTCTTGGCTTAAGTTTCATTTTGCTGGTGTACTCTAAGATTACTCCTTCAGCTTGACTCAGAGTAGATTGAGATCTAACTTCTTAATCTGCAGCCTTTTCTATTTCTGCTCATCTCTGTCTTTTTTCAGTTCCAAGTGTTCTTCTCCTTACTCTGCTTTTAATCGAGTTTTTTCTGTCCGCTACCTGTGTCTAGTTATTTGGCTTTTTTGGATCATCTTTTATAATTCTAAAACTGTAAGTACTGGCACTTTTTCACACAGCTGCCAACCATTTGCTCTCATCTGTGGTTTCTTGCACAGTGTTACTTATGGATATTTATAAAGAGTGTTGTAAGTACCTATATATATCAGAAGTGAGCAATCTAATTGTACAGCTATGTCACCTTAAATATACAGTGTTGTGTGTGAAACTGGTCAGATTTACTGCCACTCCATGAGTTATCGTATGTAAGATGACATACTGTGCCCCTTGTCCTACATGGCTGTGGAGTAGAGTTATGCTAGAGTTATGCTACTAGAGTTATTCAGCTCCAAGAGTTGGATCATTTTGAAATGCAAGGACTTAAACCTGTTTTAGTTAAACAGGTATAACAATGTTATTGTTGAGATAGTAGAGAGAAATGGACATAATTATTCCCCGGTGGGAAGCAAGACAAACTATGCTCATATAACCTTATAAAATTCCTCTTTCTGTTGTCTGTACCAATTTAACTGTTTTAATTCAAGTGTTCAAATTGATGATTAAAATAGATAGAAGTCCTCAAAAAAATCCCCTCTGCCAGTCCGTTGGCAGGGATGAGGACTCTATGGTTATGTTTCCATAACATCTAGTCCACCTCCTCTTTCCGGCATCTATCCCCTGCAGGCTTCACTCCCTTTGTCCACTGCACTTTAATTACTGTGAGCGAAGTGCTTGTATCACATCAACCTGTAATCCTAGAAGTACTCCCTCTGTTGCTCTCTGTTTTCTTTCCTTTCAGTTAACATGAATAAACTAAACCACCTAATTAAAAACTCCCATTCTCCTAAAAATTCAATATGTCCTTCTTCCACAAAAGAAAGGACAGCAAAAAGATGTCGGTCACAACTCTCTCCCCAGTCTAGCACAGAGATTCAGTCCTCCATGGTACAGGATCATTTAATTCCAAAGCTTTAAAACGTGTTTAACCTAATGAATGTGAATACATTAAAGAAAACAGAAATTTTAATGCTCTAGGCACTGTTCAACATTGAACTTCAAGGTGGTCCTAAATAAAACATACCATTGATAGTCATTTTGCAGGAGGGGACAGCTGGTGCTACAGATTAAGACAAGAAGTCTGAAATGTCATGAGTAGGTGAAATAAAGTAGTTCTGCAGCTGACCTGACTGATGGGGAGACAAAGCATGGCATTTCGGAGTCAGTAACTTCAGCGCTCAATACTATTACATCTATGTTTTCTGAGACAATGCTTGTTCCAAGAGAACACTTTTTTAGTACAAGAAGGTGTTTTTGAAAGAGCATTTCACAAGACTATTACAAATTATGAAAAGGATGAAAAGAAATATCAGGTTTTTTTCTGTTTTCATCCGAAATGAAATAGAATATAATAGAATATACAGGGCAGATAGAATATATAGAAAGCACCAATTCAAGTTTCTTTAGGTACAGAGATTAGTTAGCTTCTAGATAAGGCAAGAGCATTTTTTATCTGCTGAGATGGTACTGTCAGAGCAGGTCAGGCAGGTTGTGTATATGATTTTCCCCCTAATGCAAAACTTCTAGAAACATCTCTGCGAGAGAACTTGCTCGTTTCTGGGTCTGGTGTTTCTATGTTGGGCTGAGAAGCTGTTCAAGCAGCAGTGCACAAGGAAGAAACAACTCTGCAGTGAAAAATCTCACTTAAAAATGAAGCAATTGTTCTGAAATATAAAATCAGGTGTGAACTGTTCTTCACTACTATAATATTTTTGGTCATATTGCATTTGCTCCTCATAGATAATTCTACCTGCCTTTGATGATTCGGAAGAGAGTATTGTGATGATAACACTAGATTTAATGAAGCTCCCTTCTTAGAATAGCTTTCCACAAAAAAATTGACAAATACTCACGCTCTTCCCAGTACTTCTGGTGCTACTCTCTGTTTAATGAAAATTAAAGGTATGTCCAAGTGCATCATCCTATTCGTATCCTGAGAACTGACATTTAGTTCATGTTTATGTAAGGCAAGTAAGACATCTCAGTCAGAGTCCCTCTGTTCTGGGCTATAATAACTGAATTCAATACAATAAATTAGTCTACTGACTAGAAACATTTTCTTTGTAAGTCGTTGTGAGGGTAGACAATGTCTCATCTTAAAAACGGATCTTTATCTTAATGAAAGCTTTCTGAGTCCAAATGTCAAGGTGACCTTATGGAACACCATGAGTTAAACCTTTTAGTCAATATTGCACTCTGAATATGATGATTTTTTTTTTTTTTTTTCCTGAGAAAGCTGTAGTGGAAGAGTGATCCACTCATACTAGTTTTCATTTGGTTTTGGGTATTAAAGTCATATTCCATTGGTACAGTATTTTTCCTAGATACCATTTTTTCGGACATGTTTGAGAAATCCTATCATTTTCTCTTTCTCTCAGAAAAAACGTTCTATTACTTTATCTGCCAGACTGAGTGTGAATATTTAATGGGTAATATGGACCTGTCTCACTTTTATTAGTGAAATGTCCCAATTTTATCACCATAATTGTCACTATTTCACATTTAAATAAACAGCATTTTTTACCGATAGTTATGGAACAGCTCAGAAAATAGGGACAAACAGAATGACAGAAATATGTCAACTTTGCACACATATGCATTTTTTCTATAGACACAAGCAAGCTTAATTCATCTCCTGTAGATTGCCTTTAAGAAGAAATTATAGTTAAACTGTATAGCAAACAAAATCTTGTTTATTTACATAAATATAGTATCTTGTCACCCTGAATAGGATCAAACTGGAAATGTTTTTCGTTGTCAGTGCCTTGACGCCCTTTTGATCTCAAGCTCCCTGCTGAATGTTCTCTCCAGGATACGTGCCATTGTAGTTTAGGAAAGGTTGAGCTTCCTCAAAGTTTTCTCATGACTTGTCACACAGAAACTTCCCCTGGTGCAATTTAACTTAGCATACTTTTACTTTTTAAAATTTTGGTGTTATTTTAACTTCAGCACAAAAATAGTGTAAAGAAGAAAATAGTGTAAATCAACGGTTTAATTTTAGGGGGCTATTGCTTTAGATTGAGAATAGCAGAACAAGAGAAAACAAAACCAATATGGAATATTTGTGTTTTCTCTGCTTGCATTGACATGGCTGCCTTTCCTTGCAGAGTGTTCAGAGATCTAATTAGCAATGATCAAGAGAATGCTCAATGTTTATGTAATTGAATTAAAAAGAGTTAAGCACTTGGAAATCCATCATGTATTTCAGATTCTCCTATTCCTTTAAAGTGACCTTCATTTGTTGCAGTTCTTTTTAACACATGTACACCAAGTGAAACAAAAAATACACATTAGAAATTTTCCCTTAACTTCAGTAAATATGGACTATTGGAGGATTAGAGTGTGAAGAAATCCACTGTATAGAACAATGAAAGAATGCTGCCAATGGCTGATTGTCCTTTCCTACAGACATAATTATGGGAGGAAAAAGGAATTTTTAACACCTTTTATAAGAGTAGGAGGTATGAAGCAATTTGGTGCCACAGTTCCTTGGCAGAACAGCACCCAGTTTCAGACGAGAGTCAATTGTTCATCTGTAGGGAAGGGAAGAACATTGAATGGTGAATTAGGTTCAGTGGATGGAGTCGGGGTGAATGGCTGTACCTCAAGTATGCAACCAACTGTGAGAAAAGAAACAGGTTATTTATCTTCTGCGTTAGAGAAGCACCACAAAAATTGTTGTGCTTGTCTCTTTTTCCTTATAATCTCTTTTATCTGTTGTCATGGATCCAAACTATTTCGTGGCTTACGATAGACCCCAATGATCTCTTTTACCTTGAGTTGTACATCTTCACACTTCTCATGCTAGCATCTGAAAGCACTGGTTGTTTCAATTTAAGACCACACTTGACAAAAATTGATAGAACAGGAGATTTTCCTCTCAATGAAAACAAACATCAGCCCTCCTCACACAGAAGGTTTTAGTTTAACCAGGAGAACTAGACTGAATTAGACCCAACATATGAGAGATAAAGATGGTAAACATGGTTTTGATAGTCATATAGGAAAAAATCATTAAAAAATGTCAAGGAAAATTTACCAAGAAAATCAGAAATACAACAAAATCATTGTGTATTTATAAGAGAGCCATGTATTTCAGTAACTGTGGTTTTTTTCATGTATCCCTTTGTCATTACAGGGACCCCTGTTAATTTAAATTCATGACAGGAAACCACACATTGGAAAAAACTATACAGATACTTAAAAAAGGTTGTGTAAAGAACTAAAATGATATAAATGACTCTGCACCTACATTTCTTGTGTTTCATCTTCTCCTCTCTTTGCTTCATGATTACTTACTTACAGCTTAGTGCTGTTTTAAAGAAAAACAACATAGAAAATTGATTATGATTGAATATCATCAGACTTGCCTGAAGATACTGAAAGTTAACCTTAGTTTAATAATACTTTTCAAAGCTCATTTAGAAGCCTTGTACAAAACAGGCCATATTTTTATATGCATGTTCTGTGACCCATCAAATTAGATATACCACTTAAGCTGCCTAGCATACTCAGATATTTTTGCAGGATTAAGAAATATCATTATGATTACCTACAATTAGTTGAAGTTTTTTATGTTTGAACTTGATTTTAAATTCCTTAACTCCATCCTTCTTTGCGTGATCTTATTTAATACGTGGAAGACCTTTGAATGAAACATGTCTGCTCCGGAAATATGTCACTTATTTCCTTTCCTGATGTCTTTTATAATTATGTCCCTGATTCCATCTTACTCTCAAACAAATGCTTTATGCTATTGTTATGCTATTATAGCCTTATGCTATTAAGAAATGCTCCTTCTGAACCAAGGGGTCTATTCAATACAACTGAACATTTTGATGTACTGTGTTACGTTCTGAACTAGAGACTAGTTTAATTAAGCTTCAGTTTTGTACTATTTCCTGTTCCAAATAAGACCAATGTATTACCAAACCCACTCTCCTGGAGAACTTTGAAATTTTAGAGGCCAAAGGTATATTTACTCATGCTTGCTGCACAAGACAATTTCGATTTGATTTCAAAAGGGCTAGATAGGGACAAAATTAAACATTAGGCATTATGTTTACATTTATCCGTCCAACTTCACATTCAATTTTAATGTGTGATAGTGCATTCCCCACTAATTACCTTTCTGGTCACTTTTATGACCCTTCTCAGAGTTTTATCTGGGTATCTTGTAATCATTAATGGGCTTTTTCTTTGCTAAGCACCTAAAAGGTAGGGACATAAAGGGCTCTAAAACAATAAGAATGGAGATAGAGAAGACCATGACTTACAAAGTTAAATAACTTCTGTCACACAGAAGTGAGCTGCAATTTGAAAGTATATATATCCAGAGTAAAATCTTCTATTCTAGTCACTAATTTACACTTTGCTTATTGATTATTTAATTTGATCGAATGAGTCATTGAATGGAAAGGTTTATTCTTTTTTTTAGTGATTAGTTTCATTACTGGTTTTGGTGCCCGTACGTTTTTCTCTCTTAAGGGCAGATGATTTATTTTACTAGGATTTTCAGTTGAAACATTAAGATAGTGATTATCAGTATCTGGTTTGCATTGTTCAAACATCATCACTGCGATTTTCCCTATCATCCTTAGCCCTCCCTGACTTTTCCAAAATAATTTCTAATAGTTTAATAAATGTATTTTTAGTAATTCCCTTAAAAGTATGGGGTAATAAGTGGGCAGGTCTTCTTACATTTCCCAAAATACATCCTTTTTTCATGAAAAACTTTATTGAAATTATTTATTACGTATTTATAGGATTTTACTCATGCTAGAAGACTGGTTATATGTGAAAAAATATTAAATATTCATATGTTTCAACACCTTTCAGGAAAACAATGTCACTGAAGGGCAGATCTCAACAACTCTACCCAGTTTTGTCTTTCATAAAACTTAAATAACAATTAGCTAAGGAAGTGATTGAAGTCTAAAGCACTCTCATTGGCTGCAAAAGACTTCTAAATACCATAGTGAAAATTAATCAAAATACTAATACATGTTGTCCCTGATAGGTGGTTATTTTTCTCTTTCAGGAGACCAGCCTAGCAAGCAGTCACTGTTTCAGGGCTAAATTCTGAAGGAAACAAGTTTTAAATAAACAAATATGGGATAGAATGGGCAAAAAAAGGTGCAAGTTTTCAGATATATATTTTCAGATATATATATAGTGTGGGAAATTCACATCTCTACTCACTTTCTGGAAGATCCAGCTGTGTCCTCCAAGCCTGATAAGATTCTCTGTGTTTTCTTTCCTTTTCAATTAGAAGCCCTCATGAAGTTTCCCTCCTGAAGTTACCCAGGACTTTGGAAACACTGGGCATCTGGGAAAGTAATCTAAGAAACTGGCAACCTCAACCATAATGTGGCAAGAATCTCTATCAACCACTGGCATTGGGGAGGATATATGTATTTCTAAATTCTAAAGTGGTCAAAATTCTTCAGACTCTATTTCAGTATTTTGAGCATGATATTCATCTGTGAGGGAATTATAAGTGCATCTTTCACTCACTTGGCAGATTCATGACTGCTGGTTGGACCAATCTCTTGAATTATTTTTTTTGGAGCTGTGTTCTTTCACATAATGGCTCCTTTCATTTTAGGTTCAGCAAGATCAATTTGCGGTCAAGGTTTTTCTTGCAGAGTTAAGCTGAAAGCAAGTTGTTTTGATCTGTGTATTACTCTTTGTCTCCTTTTGGACATTTTTTATATATATCTATCTCTTTTCAAATTCTAACATAAGCTATCAGGTTGCATAAAATTCATTAGAGGAATCATAGAATTTTAGTTTTTGATGTGTTTCTTTCAAACTACAAAGACCATCATGTTAAAACTTTAGATACAGTTTAAATGAAGGGGTTACTGATTAAAACAAGACAAATACCATAGAGTTGGTAGCTTTTGCAGGCTGTGCTGTCCATGCAAATCTACAATTGAAAATCAGACAATATCTTTAACTTTGTATTTTTATGTAACAATTGTGCTTGATTTGTAATGTGCACTACCTCCTTGCACAAATGCTACATTACATTGGGTGTCTTCTCATCTCACCTATACTATACCTGTGTCATGTAGCTCACACAAATTTAATAGCGTTATTGGGTAAAAAAATAAATTACAAGTTAACAGTCAAAAGAAAGAACCTCCACACAACAAAACTCTGATTTTAATCTTCCAACAAAGACATTGTTTAATTTTTCTGGCACTGCATTGCACTGTAGCTCATCTTGAGTAGCTTGGCTTGCTAAATCTAGGTGCTTTCCCTATTCAATTAATTCAAGCTTAGTTAATAAAAGAAAATTTTATTGAAAAAATTTTAGTAAATTGGATCTCCTAGAGTAATATGTTATGTTAACATAATAATATCTACTGAGAGTTATTGTGTCTCTAAAGCTGAGAAGATGTTTCTCTGACAGGAGAATTATGATAGAAGAAGCAAATTTACCCCAGGAGTTTAACACAAGCTTTTAATTTCATAGAAATATGGGGGGGGTGGGGTGGAAAGAGAAGAAGAAGAAACGCACTACAAAAATAGATTGTATAAGCCTGGTATGGCTGGTGGGGATAAAACCAAGTTCACTGACATGTTCTGTTTGCTACTATAAGCTTATCAGAACTTGTGATGGTCTGTGCTAATATGCAGGTAAATAAGTGTGATTTTTTATGCCTTGTTTTTTTTTCCTTCCAAATAAAATTGTTAGACTCAGAGTGTGCTGAGTTGGAAGGCTCTCACAAGAATCATCAAAGTCCAGCTCCTGTCCCTGCACAGGGCAGTTCCAAAATCACATGTGCCTGAGAGCATTGTTTTGAGCTCTGTCTGGTGTGGTGCTGTGACCACTCCCCCGGGTGAAGAACCTTTCCCTGATATCCAACCTAAACCTCCCCGACAGAACTGCAGGCCTCTAGTTCTGTGTAGGTCACTTCTCAGTAGTATAAACATTGGGAATAAATCAAACAATATCTCACTGTGGGAAATTCTTTCAGGCAAACAGGTTAGAGTAGTCCAAGGTATATTATACAAACAGTGGTGACACTAGAGAGCTCATAGGTCATGAGATAAAGTTAGGATAAAACAGTACAGGAAAATCTCGGTGTCCTCAGCTCTTCCCCAGTTTAATCTTCACAACAGCTTCAGAAGGAAGGCAGCAATATAAATTTCAGTTTCTGTAGTTTGAGAGATGTTCTGCAAGTCAGCGTTTCTGATCATATGAAGTATCTCTTTGAGTGCTACTTCTATTCAAAGTAGTTGTGTTGGACACTTCCTTGCCTATGTGGCATACAGAGGCACAATTCTTCAAGCAGAAAAGGTGTTCATTCTCCTGCTCGGTCTTTGTAGCCAGTCACACAATTATTTTATCAATAGCTGTTGTTATGAAGCTTTTGAGAATATGATATTTCAAATACGGTTCTGGGAAGAAGATTGTGACATTTTCTTTATGACCAAAAATTTATCTTCAACATTTTCCTTGCTGGATGTTCTCCAGATTATGTACTGTTATTGCCTTCCATCCAAATTGCATACAGTTCACAGAAAATGCAATATAATTATTTAAATATAATGCATTTTATAATAATTTTACTATCATTTTATTAGCAAAATTTGAAGCAGGAAAAAATAAACTAAATAAGGTTCTTTCCAAGAGGAAACATCAAAAATCTCTTGATATTTCACTAGCACAAACAAAACATTCTGTATGGAATCCATAGGCAAGCAGTGATGTTCTGTATAGATATAACCTTCCTTTTGGTTAAGGTGATCATTATAATGAAACTATAATTAAATTATTCTATTTTAGACAAAACTTTTACAATGAAAATATTCATTAGTTTTGAAATACTAGATTATTATGGGAGAGGGTGTTAGATATTTTCAGAGGAGATAGAAACAATATGTTTTTAAAAATTGGAAGGTTTAAAGAAGATAATTTCAAAATATTTCATGACCCACAGCAAAATACAGCATTTTATTCTTCTTTCATCTTTTGTGGATTGTTAATCTTTATTATTCTTAGACAACTGCAAAATTTAGTCAATGGGTTCAAAGGGATGCTGTCTACTGTTTTGCCTAAAATCAAGTGAGAAGGGAGTGAGAATAACTATAACACACACACACACAAAAATGCATATAAATGTCATTAGGTTAAATTAGAGCAGTACAAAGGCTACTCCAAATCAGGCTGATTAGAGAAGGATTCAGAAGAACTCTTGTGCCAGCCATGTGAGACTATAGAAGGCTTCCTAACCTGACGGTCTCTTTTTAAGGTCAGTTATACAAATCAGGCCCCAGAATGTTTTAGCAGCATGGAGCAAAGCAACATCTAAGTAGCTAAAAATCTGCCCTGGAGACTTAACATTAAAGAAACATAATTCATTCTCTTTTGTTTTTCAGGATTTAGTTACAAAACAGATGGATTTGATTTACTTTTATCCAGTTGCATTGAAAATATTCTTGACTTTTTTAGTAGATTTGTTTAGGGAGCTAAATAGGAGCTATATGGGGAAACAAAATACATTTGTAACTTTCGTATTTCATGCCCATATAATTCAGGTTGCTTGTTTCTTTGCTTACTCTGTTTCTCTCTCCACATGTCCATCATCTCACTGTTCCTGTAGTGGAAAATTGTGTTGACTAAATCCTATTAATCTGATACTGGAATAAAAGTACAGTCAAAACTCGAGAGACTAAATCTGAACTATTGAATTTGATATGAGTCTTGTAAGGAGTTTAGAGAAGTTCATAAACATTTCCATCAATATTGTTAAATTTATTAAGACTGAATATTTACAAGACTGCCTTATTTAACTTACTTCTTTATGCATTTATTTAGTTATTCTTCTGGTTTGGGATATTATAAAAAGAGAAATTGGCAGATGATGCAAGAAGAAGTCTTAATTTTCTTGTGCTATATATGTTCCACTTTTTTATACAGTTTTTTTACTTTTATGCTTTCCCTAATGCTAAGTAAAAAAAAAAAAAAAAAAAAAAAAAACCAACGCTTAAAGATCATTCTGTGCTGTTTTGCTGCATTATTGCTTCATACATCAGTAAACTATTCAAAACCAAGTTTATTTAGCTTTCCCATCACTGGTTAGAGAGCTCAAGGTTTTAGTAAATCTCTGACTACAGTAAAGCATAACTGAATGCTAGTTCTGCATTCAGTTTCTCTTCTCACCACCAGTTAAATATTAGAGACTTAGAAAACACACTTGAAGTGAAGATAGGAGCTAGGCAAAGGTAATTGCACAATAGCTCCTTCAGAGTCACAGTATTGGTCAGTTAACATAGGGTGATCCTGCTGCTATATCTTGTACAGAAATTTTGAAGTTTCAGAAATTTCCATAAGCGAGGGAAGAAAGATCCCATGACTTAGGACACTGTTCCTTCTTTTAAGTATTTAGTTCCAAAACCCTAGTGGAACATCACATCAGTGCAACCCAAATATTTTACTGAGATTGTTTCATAAACAAGTTAGTTATTCTTTTTCACCTTTAGTTTTCAAACCTTTACGGGGGAAAAGGTGTTGAACAGATTAGGCATTGAAGCTCCTTGAGATCTTGTTATGCGTTGGACTGTGAAAAAAATATGAAGGACTGGTTAATGTAGTGACATGAGAATAGAAATTCAGATTTCATTCTCTTTGATTCCAAGTCCCTCCGCAAGCTTTCCTCTCAAAGTATGGGTGAGAGCTAAAAGTTCCTGAGATAACAAATACAATGTAGCTGTCACTTTTGAGTCACTATCACACAGTTCCTTCTCTCCTTCTGCCAAGGTAATTAATTCTTTTGCACACAGAATGGGGCTGAGGAGGTGGAATGCAAACCCAAATGACATATTTTCTAATCTAATAATCAGTTATTTAATTTATGGACAGACAAATGGATTACAAAGTTATTGGGACAAACAAGGTATCAAACATTAGTACTTTGATTCTGTTTCCAAGTCCTTCAAAAATTACTACATTATCCATTGTTCTTACAGATGGCCAGTTTAGCAAGGTGTCTTTCAAAATACTTTCTTTTTTCCTGAAATGTAGCTTCAATTAATTCCTTGCAATAAAGCAGACTGTTTTAAATGTAGGACAACAAATTTTAAAATTTTTATTAAACACATTCAAAAAGCTAACTTGCCCTCAGGTAGGAAGTAATAACAAGACAACCATCACAGTTACTTGCTCATTTAGCTATAGGGAAATTAAATAATTTCTAGATACCAAAGAAACTGTTTCTCCCATTGGAACGTACACATCCATGCCTGTCCATGTCTACCAAAAATAACGTTAATCTTATACCTGATTTAGATATGCATTTTGGAGTGCTATTGATTTTCCTCTATCTGACCCTCAAAGAGAGGTGAGGAAATTTATAGCCGTGACTATAAATTTAACTGATTCAAAAGAAACTGCTGCAAGCAGTCAGATTCGTTTGTGTACACCAAATTAGAACATGTCTTTAATATTCTGGGCACAAGTTTTGACTTGAATAAAATGAAACCTTGAGAAACAGTATATAAATCATTCATGAACAGAGCTTCCTTTTTTTTTAACTTATAGCTATTTACTGTAAATAGGGGAGGATAATCTCTCATGTAATGTGAACGTTGCCTAATTGTAATACAAAACGGGTATCTTCCAGCATATTGGGGATAATATTGTTGAAGTTCTGTAAAGAAAAACTGAGCTAAACTAAAATATCCCTCAGAGCAAATTTATTGAAATGAAACATGGCTTAAGTGGGTATTTAGTTCTAAACAATACGAATGATCTGGAAGAAAAAATTATTACTGAATTTTCTTTTTCTTGGTGTTGAAAAATTCACTAGTTGATGATAAATATTAATGACAGGCAAATTACACAGTTTGAATTAATAGATCGGCAATTATATTTTTAGTAACAAATGCTTGATACAATCCTTCTCACAAAGCAAAATTTGGTTTAGACTTGGTTTGAGAAAATGTGGCGGTGGTAGCAGCAGTGGAAGCTGCCTAAGATTGTGATAATAAGGAGACCACAGCCCAGTGGTGGGTTAGGGCATAGACCCTATCTCCCATCTTTTAACCAAATTGTCAAGTATAAGTTTCCCCCCTCCCTGTTCTATTATAATTAGCTTATGAATATTCAGTTCCCTTGTTGAATATGTCTGTCTTCTGGAAAGTTCCCTGTTATTCGACGCCCCATTGGTCCCAGTTCATGTCATTTTATTGTACCCTCCCCTGGTTGCGTTTTATTGGTTGTTGTACCCCTTGTTCCTCCCCTGTTTTTCCCTATGATTGGTTCCCTGTGTTCGCTCCACCCAAATTTGTCTCGGTATATAAACCCCTGTCAGCTTCTTGAAGGGGGATTTTGCCACTGCTTCCCTTTGGTGTGTGTTCCCTGCCCCTTTCCCTGTCCCTCAATAAACGCCACTGGAATGACGAGCAAAAGCTCTCCCTCTCCTTTTAATCTCGGTGCTGCGGCTACGCCCTGCCTGCCAGGCGAGCTTCCTGCTGCTGAGTCGGTAGCTGGGATTGGGCTCAGGCTCCAAGGCATTGACCCTCTGGAGGCACCAGCCGGTCTCCTGCGCTGCTCCTTTCGCCGCCTGTCCAGCGCGCGTCAGGAAAAGTTCTTCAATGTACAGTGGTACTGAATGTCCAAGTATGAATAATGTTAGCATTGCCTCATATAAGCTGCGTGATGCAGCCTAAAAGACTGTCTTGAAATCAATTCTTTGGAATATCTTGGGAGGTAGAAAAGGATATCAGGCAGGATTTAAGAGAGAGTATCACTGCTTTACACGACATAATGTTGAAAAAATGGAGGTGGGTCCTAAAGGAGCCATAAGAACAATTCAGAGTCTAATAAATTAACTCAGGTCTTAAGGTCATAGACATCCTATTTGGCAAAGCAAACATGAAAGCTAATACCAAATCTTTAGGTGAAATGTGAGCACAGCCCATCAGGTTTTTGTGGAGAAATATAATTACCAACTAGAACAGTTTCCCAAGAGATGAGTTGAATTCACAACTTTAAAAAGTCATCATAACTGAATATATCTGTGGAAGATGTAGCATAGTTCAAATAGAAATTACAGGTCTAATGCAGAGATTTCCAGATGATTCAGGTAAATTAGGGTTAAGAAATCGGGGGGGCTGTAGAGAGCCAGCTGTGTGCTAAGCAATGTATCTATCTTGTTCAATAGTTATTGCGGTTGCCAAGAAGAAGAGGGAGGATGCGAGACCACTGAGAAAGGGGAAGCAGCCGTGACCAGAGATCGTACTTCGGACCCCGAAACCAGCTCAGCCCAGCTTCGGAGTGTGGACTTGGACCAAGGGACCAGGGAACACGCGAAAGGAGGCAGGGTGAAAAGTTCATCCCTGGCGAAGACTCGTTTACTTCAACTAGAGACCCTGGCCCACGACCGCCAGGAGGCACTGTGCAGGTGCAAACATACGGAAATTACTTTTTAGCTCATTTTAATACAAAGACTGGAAAGGTAATGAATATGTATAGGTGAGATTGACTAATTTTATACATGTGGATTTGTAACCTGATATAAACCAAGCTGAGTGCCATGGACATTGCACACGTTTTTGGAGGAGTCATTCCCTTGTGTGTCCTGCGCCAATTTCCAAAATAAATTACATACCTACTTCACAACTTATGAGAGATGGGGAGTTTAATCTGCATATCACAGGGATAGGCCTGTTTGTACAGGAAGTCAAGCCAGCCAATCATATGGGTCCCTTGGATTTTAAAGGTGCATAAGTGCCAAAAATACCAATTAACTTCAGCAAGTGAGCCTTAGAACAATATTGTAGCTGACAATTATTCTAAGGGATATGTAGTTTCTTGCTTCCAAGTCAAAAAGAGCGAATACTCAATACATGCCCATATGGCACAGGCAGCTACTACTTGGGGTTAGGTCCCTGGGGATTTTGGAAGTATTATTATGGAAGATGTTAGAGCTATGACTGTCTGGAAGAAACCATGTAACTCTTGCCCACTGAGGATCAGCACAGAATTGAGAAGCTTCCTTTTATTTTGTAGAAATTTAATTTATAAATGCACAGTTAACTTTCAAATTCTCAGTCTGAGATTGCATGTGTTCCTTTCATTGTATTGTAAATTTAGGGAGAGAATAACCTAAAAATAGTCTTGGGTTCATCCCAGCAGGTAAATCTGTTTGATGTTCCAGTTCAGTATCTTCATCTGGTTTTAGAATAGAATTTATGGGGAAAAACTGTGCAGAATTTATTCAATTATGCAGAGATATGAAATGTTAGAGGGTAGAGATTATAAAGCAGAATTCTTGTGGGTACCTGAGTTGCAGCTGCAGTTCCATACTAAGGTGTCGAGGACTATTTGCTTTTTCACTGAAGGGGTTCATTATTGCTCCAAAACCCTGAACAACTTTTTAGATGTTAAACACATGCTAGGAAAATGAGATACAAGAAGCCCTCTTAATGACGTAAATTAATCAAGGCTCACGGTCTCATCCTCATGATAGGTGTCATAGCGTGGCTCATACCTAGAGAATTAAATTCTTTTTGCTCAAAGGAAAAAACATAGCGATCTTATTCTTATTGATTGCTGGAAACAGTTACTGTGTTGTGTTGTCTTGCCAGACCCTTTCCAGGAAGAAAGGATGAAGAGTGAGTCAGGCAGTGTGCTAACATTAAACTGTATGGATGACTATGACAGTGACTAAGCCTGTCTCCTGTTTCTCTCTCATATAGAAACAGACTGACTGTAGAGATCTGGTCCCAGCCTTCTCGCAGACTGTGCTTGAAAAATATGGCTGTGACATACCTACATGGCCTTTTAGTGACTGTTCTGTGACTTCCCAACAACGGTTCTTTGCACAGATATTTCTGTTCCCAGTTCAGACACATTTTGGTCCAGGCATGTCTGTAGTGAAGAGAGTCTGTGGACCACAGCTGTGAGGAACACAATGTGACTTTCAGCCTGGGTGGCTCCCGAGATCTGTCACTTGATCAGGGCAAAGCTTTGGCTTGCTGTTCTCAGGGAACAAGCTGATGTTACAGAAGGTAGAGAAGCAGTAAACATGTGAACAAATCCACAGCTTTCTGAGAATTAGGAAATATATAGGAGGGCATTGTCCTACAAGGCAGTAGTGAAAAGGAAGAAAATGTGACTGTAAATTGAAGACCAGCTACTCGAAACAGACTAAAGGCAAGATTAACCACCAGAAAAAACTGAGTGAACTTTAAGTTCACCTAAACTTAAGTGAATGCCTCAACTGTTTTTTTAGTAACCATGAATATGTCAGGCTGATATTCTGCCTGCTCAGCACTCTATGTCAGGTGGCTAAGAGGCTTTTTATGCCCTGAAACCATTATTCAGGAACTGCAGCCCAAGTAATCACAGTGCATGAGTGCCATAGGAAAATTAGTACATACCGATCATATTATCGCTCTTCAATTCAACTCTCAGTGGTTAGAAGCTCTACACCATGTTCACCCTGTCATGTACTTGATAAGGTTTTTAAAAACTGCAATAGTTTTTGTATTCACTATGTGGAATTATCTGGAATTTGCTTCCATTTCTCTGTGAAACCCATCAGAAATATTTTTGTTTGCTCAATCATTTTTTGCCTATAATAGAGTGACCTGCATTTAAATGGATTAGCTTGGTAACTTGGAATGTTGTTTTATGGTCGGTTGTGACTATTTAGTCAGTTTCTTCATATTAATGACATGCTAAAATATTAATGCAAAAACTCTGGAGGACGCTTCAGGGTTTTTTATTATTTTTCTTGTTAAGAATAATGAAATTTGGTACTTATATGGCAGTAAATGTTTCCAACTTCTTTTTCTCCTACATATCTCATATATGTGTAATGTAATATATAAGAATGCAGGTTATGGCTTGTTGGAATCTTACAGTTATGTGCATATTTTAATTCCAGCTGTAAAGTACCAGGCTTGCAGATAAGGAGGACTACGAATCCAGTCTTCAAAGAATGAAGCCAAAATTTTCAGGTTAGCCTTTTTTTTCCTGAATATTCTGCCTGATTGCTCACAGCCACACCATAGGTACAAAACCTGGGTGTATGGGCACAGGTTATTAGGAATGTGTAAGAGAGGCTTTGATAAAGAGGAGAGACTCAGAGCATTAGTCTGAGAAGTGTAATAGGTAGAAGCAGATGCACAACATGTTTCACTTATCCCCATGGTACAGCCTACCTAAATCTGTCAAAGAAAATGTAGGCAAATACTAATTTTTTCACTCCAAGGCTGAGAGTTAGGCCAGGATTTAGCTACTGCTGTCATGGAAAGAGAAAAGACCATTGGGGAGGAGAACCAGAAGAAGCAACGCTTCTGTTTGCTGTTCCTGCTGTCAGAGGTAAGGACAAAGGAGAGCCATACTGCTGCCTTGGTTCAGTGCAGCACTTTGAATTCTCAACATTCCCTGTAGCTACAACACCCTCTTGGTGCTTTCAGCAACAGAATCTCTCTGGGCTTCCCAGGCTATACCAAAGGGAAAGTAAGTAGAAAAACCTCATCCATTTTGCTACCCTTACAACTCTTAAAAACCTCATCCATTTTGCTACCCTTACAACTCTTACAACAAGGATGATTGTCTCTTTTGTCTAGGGAGCCAGGCAATATCAAATCTCTTCCTTTCTTGCAGTAGCAATAACCTAATCACATGATGATTTCTCAGATACTGGGGAATCATGAAATCAAGCTACTACAAGCAAGACACTTTGGAAGGCCTTGGTTTCTGTTTGGAGCTTCATTTTCTTCCAGTTTTATTGTCTGTAGAAACACTAAAGTACAAGGTTTTGTAAGTAACAAGCTCCACCACAAGTAGTTTATTGAAAAACCTCTTGGACTGTTAGAGAAAACCTGTGACAATAGCTCTGCCTTTCCTCTCCTTTGTTTAGGAGCCCGTTTGGTGGCTGACTGAACACCTGAGGTTCCACAGTTTGGGGAAGCCTCTTCCTTTACTCTTGACTCTCTTACCAAAGGGAAACAGAAGGAAGAAAAAGACTGAAGAAAGTATTAACATGAAATAAAGACAAATTTTCCCTCATGGCTCAGTATGGAAAAAATATATATGCACAATCTGTTTCCATTCATAAGAATTATGCTAATATTTCTTGTCTTTCATGTGTCATTCTTGAAAATACAGCAGAACAGGCAGCTGGAGATGTGGTTCCAGTCAGTGCCGTACATCTTCTGTGAGGACATAAAAGTCAGGACATTTACTTATCAGCAGTGACATCACTACTTACTGCATCTTTTGTTGCCCCATTTCCATCAGCAGAAGCCAAGATTTTGCCTATGTTAACAAAATATTCAGTATTTTATGTGTGATAAATTTTAAGCTTGCTGAATGTGAGTATCTTTGAAGTTCAATGATTTTCATAAATGCAATTCTTTCCTTTCAAGACAGAAATAACTAATACATAGTAATTAGGTAATTTTTTTAAGAGTATAGGAAAATAAGGCTTATTAAGGATTATCATTTTCTGATAGAGTAAGTGGGGAAAACTAGCTATTGGACATAGAAATCTTGCTGACATTCTAGTCTTACTGAAAGCCTATCTATATTTGTGCATGCTTGTTCATTTTCATAGGTGTTTTGGTTTGTTCAACAAAATTTATTATATCTCATTATTGACCTTACCTCTACATAAATGTATGTCAGCATTCTTGGCCTAGAAATGTGTAAAGGATATTGAACTTACTGAAAAATTGACATGATAAAGTATAGAATACTCATATAACAACCACAAGCATTTGTATATAGAGATATTTACACAGTATTTTCCCTGCAGGTATACCATGAGGAAGTAATGTAGCCCACTGGTTCTTAGATTTTTTTTTAGATTTTTACCTTCCATTTTTCCTTTTATGTTGAACTTCTTGTCCCATAAGGCAGTGTTAAGGCTACTAAAACATTTTAAGTCTGTGTTTCTTACTGATACATCTTTGAATGTCTTTTGTGTGCAGTTAAGCTGAATTTCCTGGTTTTAAAAAGCTTTTCATAACACATGCAGCACTATTGGGATTTTACTTTTAAAGCTAGGAGTATAGAATCATCATTTTAATTCTAGTTGTTTAATTATGTCCTTATATGTAAAAAAACACCATAAAATGACTGAACAAGAGCTCCAGAGACAAAGTCATAATGCAATATTTCTAGTAAACTTAAAGTAATGACTTCAGAAAAGTTAAGTTCCTACTTCTCAGGAAACTTACTCCATATGAAAAGAGTACATGCCACAAGTTTAATATTGAGAATGAAAGATAAGATTATATTTTTCATATAAAACAAAAAGACTGAATTCCCACTTGAATGCAAAGGAAATTCAATCTTACTTAAGAAACATGAACAAACACCAAATAGCCATGTATTGAGTTTTAGATTTCCTGCCCATTCTCTTTAACTCCCTGACTAGTGTTCTGCTTTAATTGATCGAAATTTCCCCTACTTTTGTCGGAGGACCAGTAAACTGCACCTTCAGCAATCAGCAATCTATTCAGGCTAAGAAAGTTTGTGATTGTTTTAAAATACTGCATAGACTAAGTATTTCCTGTTAAGTGAAAGGCTATTTTCCCTTTCTGTATAAATCTGTGACTATTGACCATCTCATAAAAGCTTCTACCATATTAAATACAACCACGACAGTGCACCAACTGAGTAATCCATTATTTTGTAACACCAGTATAGGCTCTGGAGATGAATTTATTGAACTTTAAAACAGAATGTAATCAACAATCCATTTCATCTGGCTGCATAACACCCATCTACCAATCACCCAGCGAAGCTGTCCTATTTCACTTATCCTGTCCCATTCAATGAACTGTAAGTACATCTTTGCCTAATGATAAGGGCACTGGGGGCCATGTATAATTCAGAGGCTGCTTGAAATGCATCAGCCAACTGTCCTGATATGTTAATCCATTCACTGGAGGCTTTCACTTGGTGTCTAATGTAAATCCATGTTTGTATGCTTCAGCATCATTATCTTTATTGTAAAAGGAAATAAAAATGAAGCAGCAGCACTGGTACTAATGACACCTGAGAACTGGTTGCATACTATGAAAGCTAGCTTGTATAGTACCCAAGTACAAAAGAAATGAATGAATTTTTGCATAGCATTTCAAAATCACAAAGGAATACTCTGCTAAGCTTTTCTTTAACCTAGTGATCTACCTTTAAAAAATATCTGTCTAGTTACTAGAAATTCAGGCTATCTTGAGAAAGCAACTCTCTCACAGTGAGTGATATTCAGTCATTTCACACGTTAGAGCAACAGAAAGCAGAATATACTTGCAGAAAATTTAATTTAATTATAAGCTACTATCCAGTCAGCCAATTGAAAAATTCTCCAATGCCTTTTGAACATACAAATAAGAAAGAATGAAGAATGTATCTTGAAAGACATTTAGGTCTATCAATTTTAAAGTGTTTTCTTTAGTATGCCAAGAGCGCAGTCACTATTGAAACCAGTAAACAGACTATCACATTTCTAAAATAAATTGAAAATCTCAAATGTTGGTTAAATTAAATCTATCTGTTCGTATTCAGTGATCAGTACAAAATTTCACAAAGTGCTGTATGAGGTAAAATGGTAGGTCAATTAAAAGCAGAGCCAAAAATAGCTAGAAATATATTTTCTGTCTCACCCCAGACTCAAGTTCTGTGATTTATTTAGTCCAGCTGGTGTCACCCATCTACCAGAGCTTTCTTTGGCCTCCTGGAAGATGCAGGAGTTTGCTGATCAGAACAGTTGCAAACTTGAGAGCTCAGTTATATTATTATATATTATATATTATATATTCCTCCTTGTAAAAGGAGGAATAGGCATAAAGGTCCTTTAAACTCTGTGCCAGTCCAGCCCAGTTTTAGTTGTGAAGGTGTAGCTTTTCTTATGATCCTCATAAAGCTAGTTCTCTAAAAGGAGCTTTAAATTGTATAGGTTGGCAGTGACCCTTCCCAAGGTCATACAATTCCATGGATGAGGTGCATTACTACTCCTCAGCATTCTCCATGCCTTATGAAAAGCAGTGGGACAGCTGGTGCAAGCCTCCAACAAAACTCAGGCTAATTCAGCTGGAGATTTTAGGGATGATGATATTATTGATGCAGGGCAAAGAAAACACCTTTTTTTTTTTTTTTTTCTGCTGGGTAATTTTTAAAAATATCCATAAAGAATATAAAACCTTGATTGCAACCAGGACTAAATTTGTGCTTGCGGAATATTTTGGGGATATATGTAACATAATGGTAAAGTTGTTCTGCCTTGAAAAATTCTGTTCATATGTAGTTGCTTTTCAGAACCTATTTCAGTGCAGAATAAGACTAATAATTAAAATTATTAAAAAGACTCATTATGATTCATGAGGCTATAAGACATAAATTTAAATTTGGATTTAAATGATTGATTATTCAATGGCCAACTGAAAATTGCCTTCAAAGAAAACTTAAAATTGCTTTACGTCAAATTGTATCTTTAAATTCTTCATCACGTGTCGTAGCAAAATGTTCAGCTGGATTCTCCCACCGGCAGCAGTGAAGCACAATCTCTTCTCCAGTTGACAGCAGAGGATGTGAGTTAGAGAAACTGGAGGTCTGGGAGTGTGAGGAGGGAGAAAGGAAAGAAGGGCAAAGAGACACTAATGGTGAAACCAGGCCAAAACTTCATCTTCTCTTTCCCAGGAAGTAGTTTTCCTCTTGGAGCTGGCCCTGAGGGACTACGCTAATATAAATAAAATATAAATACTAAGTCTTGAGGTTGTGTGCAGGCCCTGAGGGACACCAAAAAGACAGATTAAAGAAGGAAGAGATAGCATGGTAGCAGAGTGTTTGAGGCTTCTGTCTGAGATCCACGGATGAGAATGCAGACTTTGCAGTGAGCTAGTGCTGTAAATCCCACTACCTGAGCTGATCCAGCTGTAAATGAACACCTGCCTGGGATGAAGACTTAAAGACAGCTGGATGTGATGCTAATTTTACTGCTTCTTTACTGACTTGGTGTGCTGCTGGCTACTGAATCCTATATGTCTTAATCCTGCATGCTCGGCCAGGAGCAGCCAGTGGAACTTTGGTCTCACCGTTCCCAATCCCCTTCACATTTAGCTTGTGGATTGAGATGTGTTTTGAAAAGACATTTCCTAACGATGCCAAAGAACCAGAACATCCTGTCTTGTCTATGTAGAGAAAAAAGAAAAGAGATAAGTTCCTTCATGAATAGAGAGCTCACAGTTCTATGGCCAGTTATTCAATTCTATGAGCAAAAATCATTCATGATAAACAGATATATTCAGACTCCTTATTGATCCAGTTCTAACTCAATGTGATAGGTACCTCTTTCTTCTGAATTAATGGAACATGGATTAAACTGGGAATAGATGCTCATCTGATTAAGCAGCATGAAAAAAGAATCTGGTCTCCAGTCGTATCTACCAAACAACTTAATTTTAAGACATTGAGGATCACATACAAAATATTCCTGTATGTCCCAGGATCTTTAGAGTTAGAAGCATGTTTGAAGAGAAAATTGCAATCTGCTAGCAGTCATTTCACTGCAGCAAAAGTAGGCTAACTTCATCAAGTATGTTATTTGCTGTGAATTATTCACTCTGCAGTGTTACCATGGTGACAGTTATATTACTTATCCTCACATCATTATTTTTTTTTGTAGTCATTATGCTTACACTGCAAATAGTATTTTATTTTTTTCTGATCATGCTATTTGGAATATGATTAAGAAATAAGGTTTACAGGAACATCAATATTGATACTATATGCAGTATGGCTTTGGCACTGACATTAATGTTCCTCTGCATAAGGGCAGCATGACACTCATATAAAGCATCTGATCAACATTATTTGGCTGTTTTTGATTTCCATACTGATGTCAATGCATAAGGTAACTAATGAAAGCATCATAAAAATAATATCGACTCTTGTATTACTATATTTGCTGTGTACATTATCATTAATGTAAAATATTGTTTTGAGGTATAATCAGAGCCAACTGTATTAGGATAAATGTATCTCACAAGAACATTAATGAGTTAAAAAAACAAAACAAAAAAATGTTTATACTAAAAATTGTGGGCCTTTTCAGTTAATTCAGCTTTACTATTATTCTTTTTCTGATTGTTTGCTATTATGATGACCTCTCACATTTTGATAAATTAGCTTATCCTTCAATAACAAATAACTAGTCACCCAGAGGTTTTGCAGTTCTTTGGCAGACAAAGAAAAAAAATGTGGAATATACATCTTCTCAACTGAAAAGTTTTCTTTCCCTGGGAACAAAAAGGAAGTCAGGATTCACCTCATTATACAGATCTCTGAGCTGAGACAATAAAAGTCCTAATGCAAAATGCAGTAAGATGCTGAAATTACTCCTGAAATTGCTAGAAATGTTTTAAGTGTTGCATATTTTGTAATCTCATTGGGTAGTTTTTTATCCACAGATATGTAAGTTAGGATTTTCCTTAATTCTTTGAACTACCTACATTTAATCAATTGAAGTAAATGTTAGATATCTAGATAGCTTAGACTGTCTTTATTGGCAGTGGAGGAGACAGATCACATTTGGGTATGTATTTATATATCCTAAAGTAGATGTTTGAAATGTGTCAGCTTAACTGCATGCCAGAAGTATCTATCTCCATCAAATACAAAGACAAGACATAAATGCCTAAAGCAGAAGGAGACTAATTCTACCTACAAAATCCTGTTCATAATGAAGCTTTTATTCTGTCTCTTTTGTCAAGTTTGCCTTAGATCAAACAAAGCTTTAAAATCACTATTCCATTGTTAATCTCATATGCTTACGTTTTATTGATAGAATATCAACACTTTTCTTAAAGTCCATGTCTGTCTTTTTTTATTTATTTGATTTGCCAAGTCTGCAAAGATATTAATTCATTTGATGATTACAATTAACCAAGAGCAAATTTGATGTCTGTGTAGTGGGTCCATGCTGCTTCTTACTTCTGAAATTTTGATATACTAAAAAGTTTCAGATGAAATGTTATATATAGTGTTCCGTACCACAGTTACACAATTATAGTATAGATAAGCTTTGTAGACAAGACTCTAAAACTCTTATTGCAGCAAACAGCAGAAGTCCTCCCTTTGACAAGCTTTGCATTGACCTTTCTTTCCTGGAAGTGGGTCCAGGAGCACAAAATGGGGGAATTGGGAAAAAAATGATGGTGGCGGTAATGTGCCTCAAACTTCTTCATATTAATACCTTAACCTTTGGGTAGATACAGTTTTCTATTTGTGTTTTCAAATAGGGTACAGTAAGAGTAAGAGAAGGATCTAAGGAGATAGGTGAGTTTTGCTGAACATAATGCTTCATTGTTAACTCAGAAAAAACCCACACAAGGCTGAAGATGACTCAAGAAAACTATAGTTTTAAGCCTTCATTTTAAAGGTTGCAGAACAAAATAGAATATTTTTCCAAATATTATTCCTATCCCACACTAGATGAGCCTTTATTCTATCTACAACTCTGACTGAGTTTCAAACAGGTGCTTTATTTTGAGGAGTCAGGATTAGAAACCGGATATGGCTCGGATGACAAAAGCAAACAAAACATTCAGGTTCATCCTTCCTGCCATTTCTTCCACTGTAGAAAAAAATAAAGTAGTCTGGTAAGAAGAAATCAGTATTGTATTGGTATTCCTGTCAAGAATTTCTTCTGCATGTGTGCACCAGATCTTTAGTTACTTTTAGGCCACTAGAAACAGACTGATATAGTTTGATTTCTCGGAGTCTGTACAGTTGACTTAGTTATCAGTCACAACATTCCATGGGCTGCTTGTTTTTCTTTCCTCAGGAGTCCTCATACATATATTTTAGTCATTATTAAGGGACATGTATGTGTGCTCTAGCCATGAGCAGTTGTCTCTGAAATGTTCAGAAACACAGGTGGTGCCCAGGATTTGCCTTTGACATGTGCACAGCTCAGTGGAACATAAATAATTAGGTCAAGGTACCAGGCTACTGGATGAGGTGACCCACCTTGATCACCAGCAGTCCCTCGTGTGGGATCTTCAGTGCACACATGTGCCCATTTCTCTTGCTGTAGACACTGTCATTGTTCTTGATACATCCACGTAGATCCAAAACTTACCCTTTCCTTTCCATACATTTCTCATGCTAGAATGAAATGCAGCTGTAGTAACTTCTGTTCTGGAAATTAAAGGAGTCTGGTCTCTATGTGTTTCCATTCAAGAGCAGAGGATGGGAGAGACTGATACATATTTGACAAAGCCAAGAATATTTTCCTTCTGGTTTCTTTTTTTCCTAATATAATTTGAGGAGCCACAGTCTAACATCAGATTCTAAAGCCATGATAACTTCTAGGTGTCCAAAATAAAGCAATGTTTAGATTGTCTGTAATTCAGATATCTTAGGATATCACCCTCCCTTCCAAACGCAGAGTGGCCAGTACGGTTCCATATCTGAATATTTAATGGAAGTTCTCCTGTATCTTCCTTTCTATAGCTTTTTCACTTCTATCTACTTTAAAATGCATTTGACAATTGCAAAAGAGGTGATGGTAACACACATTAGTAGTCTTTGGTCATCATCTGTGAAAAATGGTTTGTAAACTTTAAGTCTCTGCCTCTTCTGGCAAATTAAACACCATCAGGGCATGCCTCCAGCAACTGGAACTTTCTCATTTAAATTGTTAAATTATTCAAGTGGTTAAACCATTAAATGGTTAAATTATTTAAAAGGTTTTGGCATGAGTCAGTTAGCACTCTCCAAATACGTATCAAGCACTGTTTTGGAATTAACTCAGTCTGGAGACTCTTCTAAAGTAGTTCATCTGGTCATTCTGTATTGGAGGTTAACAGAAAGTTTAGTGATAGAGCTTAAGCATGTGTGTCTCTTGTAAACCCATAAACCACCTCATTTTCAAAATTATCTCCTCTGTTGTAGCAACTAAATTGTCAATTTTATTTTTAAATTTTTTTAAAATATATTTTTATATATTTATTATTTTTCTCAGAATTCAACAATTAAACCCACTTATAGAACATGTGCCTGTTACTACAATGCAGTGCACTCATTTAAAAATGCAAGAAGCTGTGGAAACAGCTAGTAATTAAAGTTCTACTTACATTAAGATTCTTACTCAGTAAGATAAATATGTGAGACACAACATAGAAAGGGACATACATGTGGTAGAACATATTTTAATAAATTGTGATGTAATATTCCTGAGAATTTTCTTTCAACAACTGCTCAGTTGCGGTGACAACATAAATATATACTGCAAGTTAAAGGACAATGCAATCAGTATTATGAAAGTACTGCATATATTCTTGATCAGTTCTTGCTTTTGAAAAAGGGTTTTGTTGTGGGATCTGAAACAGCAAGTGAAACTATTTTTGGAGTTACTTTGTGTAATTATTAAATAATTTACAGGAACATGCAATTACTCTATACATCATTTTTAATAGGCAGTGTCTTTTTCTTTCACTCACCACAGGTCTGACTCTGTATCCCTGAAATGAAAGGATGATTTACCAGTGTCCTTAGTGTCATTGGATCAGACCATAATACACCAATTTTTTTTTCTAAAAATGTCTTTTGGGTAAATTTATTTCATATTTCATAGTAACCAGATAAAAGCAAATGTTAAATGAAATTTAAAATTAAAATTAAATGCAAAATCAAAAATAAAAATAAACCCCAATGTTCAGCAAAACTTTTAAACTTACTGATTTTTGCCTTGGTAGGTTCTAATTTATTTTTTTTCCTGTGTCATTACTCTTGCATAGACTACATTATTTAGACAGTACTCATGTTTTCTGTGCAGGAAAATAGGAAAAGGAACATTGTCATGTATTGCAATCAGATAACTCTGGCCCAGGACAACAGTTTTATTATTATTTTGCTACTGGATGTCTTAGATAAGTAGGTCATTCATGTCATGTTTCTATTTAACCATGTGCAGACCTGGTTTTGTGGAGTCAGAGTCTTATTTGTAATGAAGGGATGTTCTTTTGGGGCCTTTCAGTTAGCGATCATGCCACAAGACTATTCAGATGCTTATTAATGTCCACAGCTTGTGTTTGAGGCCCTATCTCTTGTGCCATTTTATAATGTGTGCTGCTTTGTACTTTCATATTTATCTTACATTCTTTGTATTTGGACTATCTATCAAATATGTGCACCTCATTACCTCTAAAATCTCAGAGATTTTGTCTTGGGAGACAGCACAGCACCCTTAAACCTTGGAATTAAAACATTCTTGAGTAAATACAGACGAATATTTCCACAGTCAGTCTTCAAAATCTGTAAAACACAGTTGCCTGCAGAGCATCTATAGTACAGCTAAGCAAAACTTTGGGGGAACTGGAAGCAAGACCTCTGGGTTTACCTTGAAAAATAGCAATTGAGAGTAAAACTTGTAAAATAAGTAAAAAATCCTGTTCCATATCTGGTCCCATAATTCCATTTTAGAAGTGGGTAATTTCTCCTGCTATTGATTTGCATGGTGCATGAGCATTATGTGCTTACCTCAGCAGTTAGCTGTGTTACCTATGTCAGGTAGACAAGAGATACGGCCCGAGGCAAAAGTCTGGTTGTGCACATTGTTGTGACAGTGCACAAACACCTTTTTCAACATAAAGTCATAGAATGGTTTGGGTTGAGAGTGACCTCAAAGATCATCAAATTCCAACCCCTCTGACATGGGCAGGGGCACCTTCCACCAGATCAGGTTGCTCAGAGTCCCATCCAGCCTGGCCTTGAACACTTTCAAGGGTGCAGCATCCACAGCTTGTATTTTTCTTGCACTTGGTTTCAGAGAAAATATCATTACTGTCAGAAGAGCAGAATCATTATTGTTCTTTGGTTTTGCTGCTGCCTTACTTATTTGCAACATATGTGCCCCAAATTAGAAAAGCTAGAACTACTTGCCCTTTCTTCTTGTCCTTGTGGAAGACACTGATACAGAGAAAAGCAGAAACATCTGCTCACAAACTCAACCTCCTGGGAAATTCTCTGAATTCCACTCAACCCACGACAACTGTTGGAGTCACATAATTTGTTTGAGATAGATATTTTGAGGTCCAGGTAGACCATTGCACTGTTTCAGGGAATGAGAACCATGTTTACTAGTATACATTCACTTTTCAGTAAAAGTGCAAAATTCTGTGGGCATCAGGAGATTCATGATACAGGCCTTTCTGCAAAATCTGCAGAATGGCATTAATCAGTGCTGAAATATTAGTATGTAGATTTTATAGGTTGCCCAGACACAGCTCTAATTTCCTTCTTGACTTTTAGTATGAATACTTTGAAGCTGCAAAAGCTAGGACCCATAACCATTACCCAGTCATGTCACCTTCTCAATGAAATGTGGAGGGGTGAAGTGGAAAGGGATTCATATTTTTTTGTGAACAAATTTATATTGTGTGTCAGGAAGGTATTATAAGAAAGTGATGAATAATTGGCATAATTTGTATCTTCTATAGCAAGGGAACTTCTGGACACTGCTGTAAATGAGATAATTTGTCATTGCAGTGAGTCTGTACCATATAAACACTACTGTTAATAATGCTGACACTGGTTGACTGAAGGGAATAAGCTCTTCAATGAGCCCAAACATAAATTTTATTGATGAAAATTTCAATGCAAATATAATGATTTTGTTCTTTTGATGATGGATTTTTTAAATGAAGTTTCTAGATCTTTAAAACTGTGCTGGGCCTAACCTTATATATACTTAATCATGCAAAAAAATCTACCGTGCTGTCCAGAAGGATGCAGAAGCCAAGTGAGTGTTAGTAGGATTTTCATATTTGCACCAAGTGAGAATACACATGAAAATTCATGTTTGAAAGGTGTAACGTGTACTTTCTCTTTTTTCCACTATGATTAACAAAAAAAGGTGGTCAGAAAAAAGGGACAAAGACTGACAAATCTTCCATCTCTACAGGGTCACCTGTAGGTGATTTGATTGTCAGTTGTTTAATTGTTAATTGCATCTTTCACCTCAGGAAACCAATCTTATCACAATAAAATGATAAAGAAAAGCTGTATAAGAATGGATTTAAAAGTTTCAAATGTACCTTTTCTTTCAGTGGTCCTGTCTATATGAAATTCTTTTAACCACATTTTTCACTACTACAAATAAATTAAAGCATTAGATAAGCAGAAAAAACTCTCTTTTGAGAGGCAACAGAGCAAAATGTATTGGTAATGGCATTGCTGTGGATTTATTTCTACTCACTGGAAGTGGAATATAGCTATCTATTATGGTCAGATCCTGTTTTAGTTTTGATAGTGGGAAAGCTCCTTTGACATCAACTGAAATAGGTAGTGCTTTTAAATGCATGGATAGTACTACAGAGCTGCTTCTGTTTAGTCCCCTGTGTTAATACAGCATCAGAGCCATTTATACAGTGAAAAGACAAGCTTACTGGAGAATTGGTGCCAAACAAAGACAAATGACACCACAGCATAATCTGAAAATGCATGAAATTCTCAATAGTTTTTAAATTGCTACAGAGAGCATGAAGCTCCTGATATCTCACTTCCACTTACTTTATTTCCTGGACTTTTTGAGTTACTAAGTGAAGGGCATGGATAAGAAGCATTTATATTGCTCTGTGGAGCACTTCTAAAATCAGTTATTTTTTGAGGTAGAAAAAATAAAATTAGACTCATTAGTAACAGTGTAGTCTGTAACTCTTGTGAAGGTTCCTATACCAAAGTCTTAGTGTATCTGTGAACGGACTTAAACAAACAGAGTAACATCTGTTTTGTGTTTGCTGTTTTGTCTTCTCCTTGTTTAAAAATTAGCAGCCTGGTTCGTTTGAGTTTGAAAGATATTCAAGAGAAACAGTAGGTTGGCCAGCACAACTGAGAGAGCAGAGCACAGAGTGCATCATGAGGGGAAGGTGACAAGGTGGTCCTGAATTTCCCTTGGAGAAAATTCTGCAATGTTAGACCAAGGTCACATAAGTCTGCACTGATAACTTTTTTAATAAAGAAAATTTTTAATGTCAGATGAACAAAGTGTGGGTTTTTTTTGTCTTTTTTTACTGCTCTTAAATCAGTATTTTGTTCTCCTACATATGGAGATCAACTGAGATCTTGACAATAAGGCTATGACACTTCTGGAACATTTTCTACAAGTCTGCTGCCTCGGAAGCTGAGATTTGTTCACAGAACCATGGTCAGTGGACACTTGCTGCCAATTCAGCACCAGTTGGAGTTTGGTATCTGCCAAAGAACACAAGCTCAGGTGGACAGCTTTATTACAGCTGAAAAGTGAGAGAAGTGAGTGATGAACAATAGATCTCTGCTGCCTGGTGGAAACAACAACACTTGGGAGGGTTGAAAAATTGCTCAGGGGTTGTCCCCCAGACTTTAACACTAGTTAAAACTGAGGACCTATCATGGACTGTAGACTCACCCAATAATTTGGAGACATATTCTTCCCTCTGCAAATGTTGATAAGCATGGCTTCTGGATTTCAAACTATTTTCTCTGTCATCAACACAGTTCAAGCCTTTTTTTTTAAATTCCTAGTCAAATGATCCTTTCCAAGTGATTTGCTGATAGCATCAGTCTTCTGTGATGAAAGATAAGTTATGATAATAGACATAAATAAAAGCAGCTACATGACTTAAGTTTTGAACAGTGAAAAATTAACTGATATTCACTGTTTTATGGCAGAATGGCAGATATGACAACAATAAGACTCTATGGAGATGTTCTGTTACTTGGAGAATAAAAATTCTTTCTGCTGTCTTCAACTGGATTAGTTATATTGATTTAATTCTTTCATTTCAGCTCATTTTTATCAAAATTTCCTCAAACTACTTGACTATCTGAAGAGTCATATGTAAAGAGTCAACTAATTCTGTAAAATGAATTTAAACACATGGAAATTTCCATCTAAATTTACCTACCTTAAGATATATACCTTCTTAAACACCTTGCGGAGGCATATGGTTTGCAAGTACCAACTATTGATATGGAATATCAAATACTTGTGGAGAACATAGGGACTGCTCTACAGAATTAAGGTATTCCCCAAAATAATTATAACAAATTATATATTTTCTATAATCATGATTGCTTTCCTATTCCCTGAGCATGAAAGCCTTAATCTGTCAGTTTTCATAATTAGTTGTGAATATATTAATCTTTTTTTTTTTTCTGCCATGAACATCAAGCCTTGTTAGTTTGTACTAATACCAAGCCACAAGAGTCATGTGTGTTAGCACAGGGACTGGAGGATGCTTCTTGCTCTACAAAAAACACCTGGAAGAAAGTGTAGGGAATGAGATAAGATGGTCTTCAGATGACACTGGTGCTTTGGAGTGCAGGTTAGCCAATGGACAGTAGACTTACATATAAGAAACAAACAGTGTGTTTTGTAAGGTCAGATGAAAGTCAGAGGAGAGCACATCCTGAGCTGCGATGACTAGAGAGCAGACAAAAAATACCTGCTGAGCAAGCTGAAGTAGTCTAGTTCTTGGCAGTGACAGCAGAAACACTACTGCTCCCACAGCTTTGATTTACAGCAGACATTTCTTAGATTTCCCTTTTGTTCAGATAAACCCAACTCTTTTTAACTTTCTTCTCCTCACATCACAACAGAAAGCATGGACTAGGCGGATGTTCAGCTCCTTGGCACGTATGGACACACACAGGTGCGTGCATGTTGGTTAAGCCTCCAGTGGTAGGAACACTCACAGGGCATTTCACTTCTAAAAGGTCACACATACAACGTCTTTTAGATACCTCGAGGCATCCAACAGGAATTCAAATTGGTTTCTTGGGGCCAAACTTACAATTTTCTGTTTAGTAGTGTCCTGTGAATATATCTGAGAGATGGAATAAAATTATAGAAATATTAATCAAGATGTAATCACCCTTTTTTAATGTATAGGAAAAGTGGAAAGTAATATTCAGTGGATTTACATATACTAAATCAACTTTTCTGATAAGAATTAGTTGATAAAGTACTGAGAGCACATTGAAGAATTTTTGCTTCTTAGCATTCAACACAGTTCCATTTTGTATTGCATAGAGGGCAAGACAAGTTGTAAATTACTTCTACTTTGCAACAAAAGTTATCTCTTTAAAATATTAAAGTAGCCTCTCTCATTTAATGAAGCATATTCCTTTAAATAAAGTAGAACTTGAATTATGTTTCTTTAAATAAAAGATGAATAAAATAGTTGAAATTGTTTTCCTTATTCTTTAAAAAAAATGTAAAGGAACATAGTTTTTCCACTTTATATAATCAGGGCAGAATCAGCTGCTTAGCTGGCAAATGAAGGCAGAAAGGCAGAAGAAATGTATGTAATTCAACCTACTTTATCTGTGATTAATAACTAGATATTGGCTTCTTAGGAGACCAACATAGAGATTTATTGCTGATAGTAAGAGATTATTATTGAGGGAGGGAAAGCCTTTGTAAATGATAGACTGCTATGGTCAATATATCTCAGTAAGACTGGACAATACTTCATGTTATACATTAATTTAACAAATTACTTCTGGGATAAAATTAATATTAAAACTTTAAACCAAACTATTTGAATACTTATTCACACTTCTAGTCCTGTCCTATGAAACTTGTGTGGAGAGATCGGAGCATATTCCTTTTCTGCCCATGGATATGGATCTTCTTGTATCATAGTTATTCACAATAATTTCAGGGAAAGCAGAATCTTGCACTTGAACAAGAGCATAAGTGAACTTCTATAAGAAGTGTAAACAAGTCTAGTATCAGTTATCCAGGAGTATGAGGTTGTTTGCTCAAAAAGTTTCACCAAACCATTTCTCTTCTCAGCCTATACTGGAATGAATGCAGTGGGTGAATGACAATATTTACATTCCACCTAAGATCACACTTGACTTTCTTTACCATCCTTCATCAATTCCATGCTAATTTCAAGATGTTTTAGCAGAGATGTTTTAGCATTTGCCTTAGACCACCTTAGATAGAATTTCTACACTTACCTACCATTTTTGAATCATAATTTCTGTTGGTGGCATAAGTAGAATTCTTATGTGGCATAAGAGAAAGTAAATATTTCTCCTGGGGATATTGTTCATAATGGCTTGTCTTTTAAAACATTGAAGTTTTGATGTTTTGTTTTCAACTGTTCTGTATATCCAAGGCAAATTGAAAAAGCTCACCCTTTTTCAGCAGTGAATTTTGTGTTTTGTTCTTCCTCCATCTCACCACACCCACCCCTGACATGAGGACAAAACTTGCATATTTTTATTATAGATCTTAGTGGCTTAACTGCCCTTGTTAGAGAGAAATATAACCTAGCCACATGCCTGCACCCACAGTGGCATAAGAAAATGGAAATTCATTCAACTACCATACATTCAGAAATTAAAGTGTCAGAAATTGAAGTGTTTCATTTCAGGGCCACAATATAAAAATGAGTCTTCTTGTTTTAGGGGTTACATATTTCATGTTTGAATTTTCAAAACAATACTCTTTTGTTTATTTGCTTAAAACTTTTATTTCCCCACTTTTTAAAAACTGAAAAATTGACAAGTAATCTGGCAAATGAAGGAAGAAAATAAAAGATCAAGACCTACTGGCCATTTTTTTGATCTGCTATGTGTATTTGAAATATCATTTGCTTTCTATGACTACGTTTATACCCCTCTACTTAGCTATTGTAATCTCAGACAATTTGCAACAAAATCAATTTACGTTAGATTTTCCTTTCACAGATCGAAATAGTAAACTTTCAGGGCGTATTTGGAACACAATATGTTAAAACCCTGGCTTTTTTTCAATTAGAAAATTTAATAATTGATAACAATTGAAGGGTAGATAATCTTGCATGCATTACATATTATTTTCCTAGACTTTAATAAGCACATTAAAGGAATTTTTTCTTTTTAGTTAAAATTTTTTCTGGTTTCAGTGGTATTTTGTTTGAACTGTTTATTCGCATTTGAACCTCACTGATTTGAAATGGGAAAGCATTCAGAACCTTGCTGTGAATCACATAAATTTTAATAAGCTTCAACTTTATTCCTTTTTTCTGCAAGGTTGTTGCAGACATTAAAAACACTGATTTTTTAAATGTTGAAAAGTTGAACTGGCAGAATTCTTTACAACTTCAGATATGTGAATAAACTTTGCTTGAAAAGTAACTGCAGATAATTTATTTTTATGTATCATGATATTTATGAGGCAAGGGTAGTATCATTATAGAGTGAACACTGGAAGTTAATGGTTTGGCCTTCTAACCCAGAGTTCAGGATAAAAAAATAATTTATTTTCTTCCCTGCAGTTTATATTTTTTTTCTAAAAATCCCCTCATTTTAGGTACAGAATCTGGTTTTCAGCGATGTGATATTTTCACACAATTTTTTAGCTGTCTTGACTGATTCAGACGAAGGTCAAGTGATTAGCCCAAGGTCATAGACTGAGTCATTGACTCAGTCAGATTAGAATTGAGGATTCTGCCTACTGGAGAACTTTATTCAGGGAGATAAAGACTGTAATAAGACAGAGATATATTTCAGCACAGAATAATTTATTTTTTTCCTCCTGGTTATTATAAGTTTCACTATCTACTGAAAAACATTTTTATTTATCCAGGCTCTGCAAGATTCTGGGTATCCCACTTTTCCTTTGGCTACTGACACCTTCCAGAAGTTCTTCTGGCTTCTTCTGAGAGATAGTCAAAAATGTTTTGACTGCAGTGGGCTCAGATTCAGATTAAAATTGGTTTCATTTCCTGTCTCCCTGTTTGCTTCAGAAGAATAATTTCAGATACCTTATCGTCATTAGGGCTAGTTGCAGAGGAGATTAATTATGCTATTTGATAAGGGCAGACAGTCAGGTGAATTATCTGCCTTTTACTCCACTGTATTCTACCTCTCTCCTGTGTGGAGGCCTGGTAGCAGGGAATACCTTTGTAACAGCAGAAGGCTCAGAACAGTAGCTTGGCTTCAGGTGAGGGAATGTGCAAAAATGCATCTCATTTCTCCCTGCCTTTGCTTGGCTTATTTATTTAGTCTTCTAGTTTGTTACTTCTTCTACTTAAAAAAAGCCATGTCTTATGTCTTCAAGAAAGTGATGTAACTGGACTGATGCCTCAGCTTGTAAACGGTAATGCAGCAGAATCACACTGAACTGTGAACAAGAGTCCTTTGATTTGCTCTGTCTGTCTTGGTCTCTTATCCTGAGGTGCAGAGATTGCTGGCTGGAAAAGGTGCCCTTGCCCAAGGGCAGGGGATGATGTCCAGCAGGAACCCCGCAGCTGCAAAGTTTATGCCTTTTAAACTTCTTTCACGTATTGTTTTGTTTTCTGTTAAAAAAGAATAGAAATATCCCGCCAGGTAATACCAAACTAAAATGAGTCGTAAAAGGACTGATGCATCTTTGTGTTTTAATTGGCAAGAGCAGAGCACAGCTTGTTTCTGATAAAAATGTCAGCTGCAGTCTTCTGGTGTAAAAGATTTTGGCAAACAAGAAATGTATCATTTTCACAAGCTCTTTTTGCAGTGCAGTGTAGTACAGTCTAACATTTCTTTAAATTTGCAAATATATATTTAAGCACCATATTGCATTATTCTGGGAGAGGACTTTTTATTTCGCTCATCCAAGAAGAAATTCCCCGGTGTGTGTGTTTATTGTTATAAATATATGCTTTGGTCATTTGATTTCAGCATACTGATGAAGTACGTGATGCATAATACAATATAAAATCCTGTGCTGTTTGTGCATATGTTCAGCTGATAAGAAATGTGCTTCTGAACAGTTTAGATACAAGATGAAAATAAATGTTTGTGAAATAGGAGATTCAGCTTTTAAGATCCAAAGAGCCTTATTCTCATGTAACAGCTGAAAGATTAGAAGAAGGGAATAAATATTCCTTTCAGAATATCTTTTTTTCCGTAAGTTCATATAAGTAATATATAGAAAGTTGTGCTGTTATTTAAATAATATTGAATATAAATGTTTTGTATACACAGTGCAGATGAGATGAATATTTTCCGTTGTTATATAAGTGTTATAGTACAGAGTGAGGAGTAATATGTATCATGATTTTGATACATCCAGTATCAAAGAGAAATTTTTGCAAGGGCAGTTAAAAGGCCTGAAAATGCCTAAAAAATTTTGCCCCGATTGTTTTTTAGACAATAATGAACTGAGATATAAGTTAATGCATTAAACTTGTATCAAAGATGAAATTCAAGTTTTTGTGATCATGTGTTTTCTTTTGGACCTTACAAACTATTTGTATAATTTTTCACAGAGAGTACTGCTTGCTTCATGAAAAAGAGATTTAATGTTTAGATTTTGAACTCTGTTTGGATTTTCAAATATTGAAAACAGTTTTAAGATTGCTGTGTTGAATTCATTTGCCCTTTTTACAAGAGAACTAATAATGTTTTGTGTCTTTGATAGTTTTTCCTAATTTCTGTGTGATCAAGGTCTACTTCACCAAATTTTCTGGTATTGCACATTGTACAGCATTATCTGCATGTTATGTTTATTTTGAGGTACTGAGGTAGAAAAATGATCTGATTATTTGAGTGGACAAGGGAATATTATGTAGATTCGTTACCACAGACTCTCTTTTTAAAGATAGGGTGACAATTTAACTTCTGTGTTTCTGTTGCTCTTCTCTCTAAATTGAGGACAGCCCTCTGTATCTACCTTCATTATGTTTTCTCCACTTAGACTGTAAATTCTTTGCACAATGGCAGCAATTGTATCATTTATCATGTTGCATTTGTTTGGGGGTTTTTACACCCTAACAAAAATATATTCAAGTATATGCTAAAATATATTTGTTTGGCTGCCATTTAGAGTGACCGCAAAAGGCAGAAGAAATGGGCTAAAAATTAGCAGAACAAAAAGAAATGCACTTGGATAGGAGTAACTCCATATATTGATAAGAACTGGGGGACAAAATGATGGAGGGCAACTTGGCAGGAAGGGTCCTTGACATTTTGGTGGACATCAAGTTGTCCATAAGCCAACAAAGTGTGCTAGCAGCAAGGACACTAGGAAGGAAGCCTAGTAGCCTGGGAGGGACGTGATAATTCTCCTCCACTCAGCACTGCTGAGACACACCTGGAGTATTGTATCCCGTTCTGGGCTCCCTAGTACAAGAGAGACATGGAGATACTGGAGTGAGTCCGGCTAATAGCCACAAAGATGATTAATGGGCCAGAGCATCTGGGGAAAAAGGTGGTGCTGAGGACACTTGAACTCTTCAGTCTGGAGAAAGGATGACTTTGGGGAAAATATCTCATGAATGATAAAAGATTCATGAGGATCCAGGCTCATCTCAGTGATGATCAATGAAAGGATAAGATGCAACAAGCACAAACCAATATAGGAAATTCCATTTAAATACAAGGAAATATTTTTTTACCCAGAATGTGTGAAAACACTGTCACAGGTTGCCCAAAGAGGCCACAGAGTCTCCATCCGTGGAGACATTTGATGTCTGTCTGGACATGATCCTGATTTTTGTGCTGTAGGTGATGCTGCCCTGATCAGGGGTGTTTGGCCTAGACCTCCTCCACAGATACCTTTCAACCTCTACCCTGCTGTGATTCTGTGATTAATTTCCTGTCAATAGTAAAGTTGTTGTGCAAAACAACAATATCACCCACCTGGAGAAGAATCAGTATGAAGAGTGCTGAAGTGCTTCAATCCAATGTAATACTAAATTGTACTATTCATTATATTAGTGTGTCATTAAATTTTAAATACTACAGACATGTAATACTTTTTTGTATTTTTTCCCTGTTTTATTCTTTAGGTTTGAAAGCTCTAATGGGATCGTATAAAGCTGGTCATGTGGACTTGCAGATGTTGTGAATTTTGGTGGAAGTTTCCTTACTCTTCATATTCTTGCTTACTGTTTCACTTGAAATATTTCAGTGCATTTCAACCTTCAAACAGAAAACACAGCACAAAATATAATGTCAGCAAAGCTAGGTAGCTTTGCACTGCATTTTTAGTACCATATATAGATGTTTTCACGTCTTAAGACAGTTGTAATGAGTATAGACTTCAAAGAATAAGTATTTCCATCTATTTTTTTGGAAAAGAAAAAAAAAGACTGCACACTTGGGATCAAATTATATGTGCTGACTTCAGTGGAAGTACCATTTCATCCACTCTTTTAATTACTTCTTGCAGGAGGTCAGGATTTAAATTCACTGTATTGCTTCCAAATGCCAATGCAAAATCATGCAACAATGATTACAGTTAGTATATCAGCAGATTCCATGGTCCCAGCTTGCTTATTTGGGTTATTTTTCAGACTAAACTCCATCTAATCTGCTTTTATTTCAGCCAAGTCAGTAACTGTTGATTTTGAGGGCTGAAGTGGTTTCCTAGTGGGGAAAAGCAAAGTCACAGGTAAGATCATTAGGCACCAATTCATCATGCAGAGGTTTTCTATTTTCACCCACTGTGCAGTTGTTGTTTTTAAGTATTTCATCACCCTGCAAGTCCCCCAAAACACCGCCATTTTGCAGGCAGCCTGTAGTGGTATTTGGTGCAGTTTGACTGTTACTCATTCCAGTGATTATAAAGCATCTTACCCCAGTCGCCTCCTTTATTAAGGACTAGAAATTCCCATCATAAGGAAAAGGTCTCTACCCATTGACAGGTGTGGGGACAGAAGATTTTACCTTATTGCTGCAACGTTTTATTATAATCAAAATGAAAATGAGAAAAAAAAAGTAAAAATTGAGTCCTGGTCCCTGATCACTGCTTAAGAGAATGAGGATCAGTGCAGCAGATCAGCTTCCTGCGCTAGGCCTGCCTAGATGAGGGAAAGGCTACACAAACCTTTGCCTTTCACTTTGGCACATACACAAATGCACACACACACACAAAATTAAATTATCTTTGCACCATGCTGAACTTGCTATGGCAGAAAGGCCTAAAGCGTGGAAACATCTTCACTGACAGATGTGAACATTTGTCAGCTTAGATAATGCCATTCAGATTTGTGATGGCAACAAGAGAAACTCATCTTGTGGACATTTGAATAGCTGCATAATTCTTTTTCTGATATTCTACACGCTGAGCAAAAAAAAAGCAAAAGTGGTAAAATAAAACCACACTCATTACTTACAGTTTTCAAAATATATAAGCTTACAAAAAGTCCAAAATACTGAACAAAACTTTTGACCAGCTTGTTGGCTTTCATTATAATGTCATACTTCTTAAGTTAATGTACAAAAAGCAATAGTGTTACTTTTCCATCTCCTCAAAAAAACACCTGTGGTCTATTTCTGAGTGACAATACTCAGAAAAAAAATGCAACAAATACCTTGATTTAGTACAGAGGCCAACGAGCCAACATAAGGAGCCATTTTTCTCCTTCCACAGCTGAACATCATGGAAGACCATACCATAGCTATTTATCTCTGAACTGTAATTCCAGATAATGTGAAAAAACAGTCATATTTTAAAGTAATCAGGTTGTTGCTCTTTGTAGTAAATGCTTCATCAGTTTCCACATAAATATTGCCATCACTAAATAACTAAACTGTAGCTGCACACAGGGTGTGACAAAGTGCAGTTTTGGTTTCTATTCCTTTCTTGTATCAGTCACTCTTGAGTGTTGGCTGCTCGATTTTGAACGAGATGCATCTTTGTAAACACAGGCAGTTACAAAACTGCACCTTCTTACATATGTAGCATCCTACAGTAGTACATTAATTTAAAATTATTCAGCCAAATTTCGGTTTGCTATGGTTTATCTGGGAGCCACTAAAGGATTTCAAAACTTGTGAATTTTTTTTAACCATAGTTGATAATTTTCTATTCTGATTCTTTTTTTTCCAGTTGTCATCAAGATTTTATCCTTCATCTACCCCTGTTTCAGTGAGCTTTACTTTTCATAGAGTTCTTAAATGTTAAAGAAGATGGGACAATCTTGATAGTTTGTCTATCTAGATAGATAGTTTAAGCAGCGTGAAACTTTTCATACATGTACCCATTCCTTTACTAAAATTGTTTGTCAGGTCATGACTAAAAGATTTTGCTTTTCCTGAAACTCATATTTATTGAAAACAAGAATGCAAAATATAAATGTGATGGTCGTTTTGATCATCATTCAAATAACATTAAATTGCAGGTTACACAGGAAGAATATATTTATCTAATGCTGTCTGTCTTTTGAAACAGTAATTTGCTCTTCATGAAGAAAAACCCTATTTATTAGGGAAAATTTTCTTTTCCGGCTTTCTTGATTCTGAAGAAGGTGGGTTCCACAGCAGAGTAGGGCATCGTGGTGTGCAGGGGAAGGGGGTTCCTGAGGTGGGGAAATCCCGAGGCAGTGCCAAGATGTGCCCAGAGCCAGTATCTGGCCCAGGAGTAGATGAGGAGGCACGTGTGTGGTGGGTAGGGGTAAGAGCAGCCACCACCTCTCCACATGCACACATCTGGAATTCCAAAGGATTGCAAGCAACCTGGAGCGCAAGCACAAGCTGGGAAAAGAATGGACATAGAGGAACCCTGCTGAGAAGGACTTTGGGGTGTTGGTGGATGAAAAGGTGGACATGACTTGGCAGTGGCTGCTTGCAGTACAGCAAGTCAAACGTATCCTGGGCTGCATCCACAGCAGTGTGGGCAGCGTGTGGGGGAAGGGGATTTTGCTGCTTTATCAGCCCTCATGAGATCCCACCTGGAGGGCTGCATCCAACTCTGGGATCCCAAGAGTAACAAGGACATGGACCTCTTAGAGTGAGTCCAAAGGAGGGCCAAGATGATTGTAGGGCTGGAGCACTGATCTGGTGAAGACAGGCTGAGAGAGTTGGGATTGCTCAGCCTGGAGCAGACAAGACTCATTGTGTCCTTTCACTGTATAAAGGGGGCTTCTAAGAAGAAGAGATGCTTTGTTCTAAACTGGAGGAGGATGGATGTAAGAATGAAACTTTTCATGAGCAGAGTTGTGAGACACTGGAACAGGTTGCCCCAGGAAGTCATGGATGCCTCATCGCTGCAAGTGCTCAAAACCAGATTGGATTGGTCTTTGAGCAATCTGATGTAGTAGAATGTGTCTCTGCCCATAACAGGAAGGTTGGACTATATGATGTTTCAGGTGTCTTCCAACCCAAAACATTCTATAATTTTATGAAATGCAGGAATATGAATCAAACATGTTCATGAAAAGAGAAGAAAAGAGAGAGGTCCTTAATTTTAGAAGAAAGAATGAAAAGGAAGATAAGTTAATATCACATTCTGTCTGGAGGAAAGTGGGACCATTACCACAAGCAATAATGTAGGATCAAGAATACGAATCCTGGCTAACTATCAGTAGTATAAATGCACTAATGAACACAAGAGCAACTTGACAGGACAGTATTACTCACGGCATCACAGAATATTCTGAGTTAGAAGGGACCCACAAGGACCATTGAGTCCAGCCCTCAAGTAAATGGCCCATATGGGGATTGAACCCACAAACTTGGTGTTATTAGCACCAGGCTCTAACAACTGAGCTGGTCTCAGTGGCAAGATTGAAAACTCTATGTTTGACTCTCTAAGATAGAAATGTAACTAAGATTGATGAATTCAAAGAAAAGAACACTGGCTTATCATTGAAGTTTTCTGAATGCATTTTCCCAGTGCCTGCAATTTCCTGGGACATGCTGTCTGTCCCTGAGAAGGCTTCAAAGTTGCCACCCCTCAGTTTTCTAGATTTGTTATCCCTTTTCTGCATAGCAGTTTTGTCAGGTGTGAGATGGATGTAAAACCTGTAGTAAGCTAAAGGTGTAGTGGCCACTGTGTCTGGAGTAGGACTGTAGGAATTTTTCACCACAGTATGTCACCATATGGGATATTGTCAGTGCTGGAAAATTTTCAGAGAGCCACAACTATTACTGAAAGGTATCCTCATGTGCTAGGAAGAAATGACAACATTCTCAGCACAAGCAGAATTTATACTTAATATCTGTCAACACTAAGGAAGGTATTTCGAAAAATGGGAGCTAAATAGCCTCGAGTACAATTTTTTTTTTTTTTTTAATGAGACAAGGAATTATGTAGCTGAACTGCAAAAAAACTGCATTCACCCTATGGCAAAACTTGCCAGTTCTCTGGGTTGAAGAATTCAAGTTATATAATTCTCTCTGTGCCAAATTATAACACATTCCTCCCAAATTTGTTGATCTCTTCAATGCTTTGACATTATTGACAGAGGACCTGGAGCCTTTGTAATATTAAAGACATAAGAGAGATTTCTAGGTGTCTGAAGAGCTACACAAGCCTTTTGACTTTTTGTTTTGTCTTGACAATTTTTTCTATCATGGTACTTCATCTAGTATAGAGAAACCTTTGTCTGATAATATGCTTTCTAAGGAAACCTAAACATGTTTTGTTCTCAAGTAACAGTTAAATCATTCAATTAAAATATCCTTTTTAAAAGAGTGTTGAAAAATTGTAGCAACATAAGATTATAAAATATTCTTTTTAAAAGGGTATTGAAAGATTGTATAGCACGATAAGATTTCCTGCTGCTGCTGTAATTTGGCTTACCAGCAAATACATATGAGCTAAAATACCACTCTAAACATGATATCTGACCACTGAAAAAGAGATCCAAGCTCTTCCTTGACATGTGGATCACCTGATTCTCTGTTGCACAGATTCCAGAAAAGGCTGGAGATGGGTGCTTCACATCAAAGTAGTAGTAAGAGTGGAGGGAGACAGAAGAACCTAGGAAAATGACTGCTGGAAAACTCAAATTCTTTCTTAGGCTGGGGATATATTGTGTCATGCAGACAAGTTTAGGGATAAGATATTGCTTCCCTGGACTGAAGATATTACTCCTCTGGATTGTTTTGTCCTTCAGGGACCAAAATCTTGCTTGCTTCCACAGTCAAAGAGGGTGACCAAGAATAGTATAAAGGCAAACTCAGCAAGAGAAAAATGTACCTTTTAGAGAACCCATAGGCAGAACACCTTTGCAAGGCCTAAAGCACATGCCTGGTGTACTTCTGGTCAACCACATGAAATGCACTATGCATATTATTTTTCCCCAGCTCTCCATGATATCCCTGATGGTAACTGCGCTTTATGTATTGTTCTTGAAGAGGATGTTAGGTTTTTTTGGTGACTTTCATTGCCCAGAGAAGTTGTGGATGCCTCATCCCTGGAAGTGTTCAAGGCCAGGCTGGAACTCTGAGCAAGCTGGTCTAGTGCAAAGTGTCCCTGCGCACAGCAATGGAGTTGGAATTAGATGATCTTTAAGGTCCATTCCAATCCAAACCATTCTATGGTTAATGACTCATCCCCTCTGAAAGGCTTAGCCTAAATTCTGAATGATTAGCTGTGTTACAGGGAGGTTGAAGAAGTACTGTCATATTTTTCCATTTCAAATAATACCACCTGTTTATGTGTCTTGAATTTCTACACACTGTAGAATGGATTGCTCTCTTTCGAAAGTCTGGCTGAATGATAATAAGGTACTGTCTGAGTAAGAAAACAACTAACATGGCCTTTTCTTTATTATTTGATTTCAGATTTTTCAGTATTTACCTGAATTTTTGTCATGGAGTATGAGTTTATTATTTGATTTTGGTAGATCATCGAAGTCTTTGGCGGGGGAAAAGTTCTGAGGTATAAATGAAAAATTTATTCACTAGCAGGCTGTTACAGATGCTGTGACAGTTATCCTTCAAAATCAAAATTCAGGTGCTCCACACAGGCTGACTTGTAAGATGACACAAAGTTTTCCGAGTTTATTTTTTGTCCCAGAAATTGCATGCCTCCTTTGTGGATGGTTATTTTTAACTGAACAAGTGAAAAGAACTTAACGAGGTGCCATATGTCAGGTCTGGAGTCAGATTAAAAGAAAGCAATTAAACTGTATCTCTTCCCTATCAAAACAGATTGTGATATATTTGTGAAAGGAAGCTGAATCTGACATACTCTGTTTTGACAGACTTTAGGGACAATGTTGTGATTTAACCCCAGCCAGCAGCTAAGCCCTACACAGCCTCTAGATCACTTTGCCCCATGGGATGGGGGACACAATGGAAGAAAACTTGTGAGTTGAAATAGAGACAGTTTAATAGGTAAAGCAAAGCCATGTGGGCAAGCAAAGCAAACTGAGAAATTAATTCACCACTTCCCTCTGGCAGGCAGGATTTCAGACATCCCCAGGAAAGCAGACTCCCATCACATGTAATGATGACTTCAGAAGACAAACACTGTCATTCCAAATGTTTCCATTCCTTCTTCTTGCCCCAGCTTTCTATGCTGAGTATGACACCATGTGGTGTGGAATACCTATTGGGTCAGTTGGGATCAGCTGTCCTGGCTGTATCTCCTCCCTTGGCTCTGTGAGAGTGCTCATCAGCAATGACAAAAACATTCCTGAATTATCAAGAGTGTTTCCCCAAAGCATAGCCTCATACTAGCTACTATGAGGAAAATTAACTTTCACCTAGCCAAACCCAGCACAATCAGTCATTCTTCAGGAGTATCACATTTAAAAGTTGCAGTTGGGTCACAACAAGCCCATGCAGGGTCACAGGCTGAGGGAAGAGTGGCTGGAAAATTACCCAATGTGTTTGTTGACAGGAGCTGAACATGAGCCAGTGTGTGCCCAGGTGGTCAAGAAGGCCAATGGCACCTGGCCTGTATCAGCAATAGTGTGGCCAGCACTAGGGGAGTGATTGTCCCTCTGTACTGAACACTGGTGAGGTCACACCTCGAGTCCTGTGTCCAGCTTTTTGGCCTCTCAATATGAGAAAGACATTGAGGGGCTGGAGCAAGACCAGAGAAGGGCAACAGAGCTGGTGAAGGGTCTGGAGAGTTAAGTTGTATGAGGATCAGCTGAGGGAGCTGGTGTTGCTTAGCCTGGAGAAAAGGAAGCTCAGAGGAGACCTTATTGCTCTCTACGACTGCCTAAAAGGAGGTTGTAGCTAGGTGAGGGTCAGTCTCTTCTCCCAGTTAACATGCAACAGGACAAGTGGAAATGGCCTCAAGCTGCACCATGGTAGGCTCATGCCGGATGTCAGAAAGAGTTTTTTCACTGAAAGGGTGGTTAAGCATTGTAATGGGCTGCCCAGGGAGGTGATGGAGTCCTCTCCCTGGAAGTGTTTAAGAAACAACTGGACATGGCTCTCTGCGCTATGGTTTTGTTGGCATGGTGGTTCAGTCAAAGATTGGACTTCATCTTGGAGGTCTTTTCCAACTTAATGATTCTATAGTTCTCTTAATACAAAACACAAGATTCAAGCTATAATGAACTCATGTTTTATACTGGGATAGAATCAGAGTCATATATTTCTGAATGCCTGACAGGGTTTGAAATCCTTTTGGTTTTATATCGGTTTCAGGTATGTAATAGGATAACTCTGCTTTTGCAGATAATTTACAATACACTGACTCCAAGTGAGAGTGTTTTACAAAGTATTTCTTGCAAAAAATTCTCTGTGTCATGTCAGAGAATGACTTGCAAAACCCTCGGAAAATCACATTTGCATAACAAAATTTTTGACAATGAACCATATGTGGGTGACTTGCAGCTATACTTTTAACACAAAGTATCAGGGAGTACATGCTCAACTGGCAAATAGGGGGATTCTGCCTGTTCCCAACTGTCTTGAAAATTTACCTTTGGGTATCATCTTTGTTTACCATTCCTGCTGCTGAAATACTTGTCACTTGAGGGCAGGATCCTATTAATTTATCACAATAGGATACACACACATATGCCTCTATAGATAGTTTGGTAAGCATAGATATTCAGGAAAATGAGGAGGACTTTGACTAACAGACTCTGTAAGCCCAACTCTTCCCAAAAAAGTCTCAAAAACCTCGACAAACAGCAATAAAGGCAACAGAACTATCACAGCCTTGTTCGTGCAAGTAAATACTTTTTATGTCTGCATGCATGTCAGATTGAATAGCAAACTTTTATATTTATTATTTCACCAAGGACATCACCATATTCAGAAGGTCTCCTGTTTTTCTGAAATGCTACCAATTTTTTGAATGGTTTTTGTTCATTGGTTTGAATGTGCGCACAATTAAATTTGAATCATCTGAGGGGTTTTCCAAGGTAAAGTAGACAGTTTATCTAAAGAGATTTCCAACACAAGTTGTCCAGCTGCACCTATCAAACATTTTTCTCCATCCAGTAGCTTTCTAAGATGTAAAAAAAGTGAGTGGCTCATCTAGCCTTCATAATCTTAGGCAGCTTGGTTTTTTTGTTTTGTTTTTAATAAATTATTCTCGCTTGCTTATTATAAATTATTCTCGGTGGTTTTATGTTTTTCATGCTTTTCTTCCAATTGCTTTTTCTGTTACTCTATGAGGAACTGAGGTTGTTTCCTGTTATAGTGTCCAATCAGGAGTTCAAATACGATCCTAGAGTCTATATAAATGGGACTATAGCATCCAAAGAGAGATTTTTTTTAACGCAGCATACAAGGAATCTGTGCAACCAGTACCGTATTGGTAACCAAATGATTATGCAGATGCCTGATGCATTCTTGGGTTAAAGGATCTTTTCATTCGCGACCGATGCAAATACAGTTTCTGACACTGTAGTTCTTGCATCCTCTGTGCAGTAATAATTATATGGTGTATGTGTTGGTCTCCATTATCTACTTAATGGTTTACGTACTGTTAAGGTATATGACTAATCATAAGTTTTAACAGCCTATATAATCCAAACAATACCAAGAACTATTTGCATTCAATACCCCATTTTATACTGTGAAAAACTGCATATGCATGTTTATTTTTTTTTTTTTCACATTGGTATTGTATGCCAATAGGATTTTGGTTAAGGTCTAAACTGCAGTGTTATTTATTTCTCTGAAACAATTGCCTGTAAAGAAATGAAGCTGCTACATTACTCAGGAGTCAGGACTGACAGTTCCAGAAGCAGAGCTATCTTGAAGGAATCAGTCACGGGCTGGGGTGCAAATGTGAGTAGATAGAGAACAACGAAATGGCACAGGTGCAATATGGAGTGTCTGCACACAGGCACAGAAGTCCAGTTCTTCAGCAATGCTTCATATACTCAGAACAGTTGCACTGTGTGCAGTTAATCCAGCATGTCTGATGATGTGCTGACTTTCACAGGCCCCTACATACTGAAGGCCCATTTTAAATTCCCATTTCCTCTTAGAAAACATACTTCCCTCTAGAAGTATGTGATATATCAAATTTTTATTACTTGTTAATTGTGTAGACTTCAGGCATGATATTGCAGCCATGCACAGGTATTGTACTTCTACAGAATTTAATGAAAATTAATGGAGTGTAGTACCTGTCAGTTTAGTCTAAAGACACCATTGCTTTATCTTCTGATTCCTGCTATATATAAATGCTTCTCTTGGCATTTTTTTAGTTCATTGTTGTAAGTTTAATAGCTTAACACGTTTGAGCAATTTTTCACAGGTACAGGTATACATGTGCTTAGGTATTTTCAAGGGTACGGTCTAGACAAGATTAGCATAGATGCCTTTCTAAACACTTTGCTGTAGAGCAAGTAATTTTAAATACTATCAGTCAATTACTTACCGCATGTTATATTTATCATGCATACATTTGTAATAATGAGGTGTCTTGGAGTAGATTTTTTAGTTTTGTTTTACTTTAAAATTTGTAGTTTCAATAGCACTGAAATATTTGCAGTGTTGAACAAGGAAGAGACATTAATTTTTTCATTTTGTACTTCAATTTCTGTACTGTATTTTTCTTCTGTATTTTTTACTATAAACAATAGACAAATATGTGATAAAAAACCACGTCCTTTTTTTTTTTCCCCCCTACAATGAAAATCTCTGCTTCCAGGCTGACAAAAACCCATTCCAGACTCTAGCATCTGATTTTCTAAGTGCTGTTAAATTCCTTTTATACATCCCCAGTCATTAATAGCTAAAACTGCTGACATAGTAATTTACACATTAAGAGCAGAGTAGGTAAAGGAATGCATATTTTTATTTATTAATGGTATCATGATGTTAACAAGATCTTCGCATTCCACAAAACCTGCATATATAGTAATATTTTCCTGAATTTAACTAGAATATTTCCCATTACAGTATGACAGCTGAACAGGCACAGGTACCTCAGCCTCTCCTCACAGGGCAGGTGTTCTCCTCCCCGACCATCTTGGTTAGTCCTTCTCGGAACTCCCCACTGTTTACTGATTTCCTTCTCACACTGAGATCCCAAAGCCAGATGCAGTGTGTTGTCTGTGTCTACAGGGTGCTGCCTGCAGGGCTGCTCTGGGACTGGGCCAGAGTGGGACGTAGGTGTGAAGATCAGCTAATACTGAACCCACTTCTCATCACTGCAGCAAATTTGTTATGAATTCTCATATCCATGCATGCATATGTACCGAAACTACTGCATACGTATCCTCCTAAAGCCATAAGAGAAGCACGTGAAGTTTTATGTCTCTCCTTTCTGGACAGTCTACATCCTCAGGATGGCTAAAAGGCAGCCTAAGAACAGTATAATAAAGAGTAGCTGAATTTGGAGTTGTAAGAACCCAGTAGCCACCTTGTTCCCATCATTTTTTTTTTGCCACTTTCTCACAATGTTTGTTCCATAAACTGTAAAATAAGGCTGATGAGACAGGGTGTCCTGTTTAAAATGCTTGGAACAGTTTCATTGAAAAGTGATATAAAATTGCTAGCAGTGGTGTTATACACGGAGCAGTCTGAGGATGCTCATTCTGCTTTAACAGATATTGTGATTTACCACCTTAGTCTGAGGGTAGAGGCAATCTTGAAACTTCTAACATTCCTCAATTTGCTAGGATTTTTTCAAGCACACAGATAGCATTTTAATCACACTGCTCATTTAATCTCTTATGTTTGCAATTTCCTCCTTACTGATGGAGCAGCTGATATGCAGAAATTCAGTTAATTTACTTTCATCGTCTGTTACAGCTTAACCAATCTTACAGGGAATATTTGAGCACAGAGATGAAGATGGTCGAATTCTATTCTATATTTTGGATAGAGATTCATAGTCCATTAGAAAGCCCAGGCAGGTCACATACTTTTACCCAGGCAGATCATTCTACTACTGTTTTGTTTATGATTTAAATCCTTTCTTAGTACAATAGATAACCATGTACCATTATTTTCATGTCTAGCTTTCTGGTTTCAGTTTTCATTCCCTAAAGGTTTTTTTATCAACTAGCACTCTACAAGTTGATGTTACGCAGAAAACTGAAAGATTACAGCTTTCTTCTGACAAGGATAACATATATATGGACTTGCTTTTGCACTATATATTTCTGAGGTTAAATTATCTAATACTCACTCTTTCTTCATTATTATCTTCCTTTTAAGTCCAGAGACCTTTTCTCTAAGAGCAATGTCAGTGAAAAACCACATATGGATAAAAGTTTTCCTGCACAAGAAGTGTGTAGGTCTCTACAATTTAAATCCCATTTATTACATCCCAGTAGAGTCTGATTGGGATGTGGCATAGCTTATGTTTAACCTTCCTTCAAAAAAGGGAGAGTTATAAGCTTCAGTAGTTTGGGGATGTATTCTGGAAAAGTGTGTTGTCTAAAAAGTTACCACTGAAGTAAGCAGATCAGTGCTAATTAATGAAATGAATTTCAGGGAAGTCAAGCTCTTAATTCTTCTCTGTTACTTCAAATGATTTGTCAAATATATATACTGACAATTAATAGCTGTAATACATATATATGTATATATATATATATATATACACATGCGTGTATATATATATATCTACATGCATACAGATATATATATAAAATCAAGATTGCCATTCTCTCATTTAACTACCAAGATGAACCTGAGAAAGTATGGTGTTAGCACTGTGGAAACAGACAAAGGTCATGAGGTTAAAAATTCATGAGATAATCCAACATTGAAGGTCTCTAACCTTCTGCTGAAGTCAGAGTGAGCTGTGGTATCAGACCAGGTTTATGAGGGCTTTATCCATTTGGGTCTTGAAAATCTTATTTGAAGGAAAATACTACCCACTACTGAGTGGGCAGTTTTTTAAAAATAGTTCAAAATTCAGTGTTTTCACTAGAAATTAATATCTGAAGTAGGACAGAGTCACGCCCAGTAAAGAATTTCAGAGGAAATGACCTCTTTTAATTTAAGAGGCAAATATATATTAACAACTACCCTTTGGAAGAAATGAGATAAACTTGCACTGAAAAAAACTGTTGTGACTTTGTGATAGTCAGGGAGCAATTCTCTATGGAACAATTTACCAGGGCTTCTGCATTTGGATTCTTCATCTTATTCATAATAAATTCTTACGCTATAAATAGGTTTTCTTTTAAAAGATAAGCCTTAATTCTAACAGGACTAGATTTTGGAAAATCCTGTAGCTAATTAGATCAGACTATCTCCACTGGGTGATCTTTTATTCTTTATGACACATGAAAAATTTGTGATGATTAAAATTATGATCTTAATATGATTACTTACTTGTCTTTATATTAATGAGACATAATCTTTCTTTTCGTAAGAATTCCTACTCCACAGAAAACACTGTTGATTCTATAAGCACAGCACAACTTAAACAATACTTATATTAAAACTAAATAACTTTAGAAACCTGTAGCTTGTGCACATTCTAGCTGTACAAATATATAATGCCTAAGTCCTGGAACGACACCTGTCATTGACATTAGCAATAGATGTGAATGTCACAGTACAAAAAGCTTGAATTTCAAAACAGGATGCACCCAGGCTGCATTTCTAATCCAAATAAACAGAACAACAGGAGGACAGTCTAGTTTAAACACGTCTTTGTAGTTTGTACTTTTAAGAACTGTCAGAAGGTGACCTCAATTCAGAGAATTGCTACGCTTTCAGAAAATCTTGTGCTAAAGCCTTGATGCCTAGATGAAGGAAAGATCAGAGGTTAATCAGAGAACTTTCCTACTTAAATATAAGGATATAAATATATAGAACTGGAAGTATAGAACATGAAGGGCTTAATTTAAAGATGGTATCCACTCTGGATATAATTACAAGTAAAACTACTGAAATCTTTAATGCACATGTATGTCTACTTGGTATTTCAGGCATTTTTGTCCTTGTCTCAGGCAGCTTGTCTGCTTTAAGTGCTAGCTAGAATATTTTTTTAGCAACTTAAATAAATAACAATTAAATATATTTTGATTTTTCCCCCAACAGTCCTTTTTCCTTGCTTCTATGCCTGTTTAATTTCTTTCCTGTATCATCTCTCCTCGATATGGCACTAGAGCCCTGATATGTATGACTCTGAGCTTCTCAAATTCGTTGAGGCTGTTCTCCAGCTCGAAGTAAAACTGTTCATACAAGCAGACTTGTTTGCAGGACTGTGAAGTGGACGTGGGGAACAGGAGCAGCAGGTTTTTGTGGTGGGATGAGCCCAGCCAGGTGACAGCAATACTCAGGAATGTATTCACACACCACTGGCTGTTAAGTTAGGAGGACTTCTTTGAAAAACAAAACATCATTTTCCAGTATCTCAACTTTAACGGAAGACCAGAATCTCACACCTGACATACTTTTGGAAGAAAAATGCCTTTACAGTATTATGTTTAACAGCCTCGTGATCTATCACAAATGTGGGCAGTAGTAACAGCTGCCAGCAGGTTTCTTGGACAGCGAACCATACAATTTTCTAAATTAGCAGACATTGAGCATTAGCACAACATTTGCACATAGTTTCAGGCACAATTTTAAATAACTTTTTCCAACCATTCAGTGAAGCAGGAGGCCTCTGGGAGTTCTCTATACTTGCTTCTTCCCTTCTTTGTGCTATTTCATGTGTGGCAACGAACAAGAGCACTCAGGTTTTTTTCCATCTTAGGGCACAGAGGTGAACTTACTACCCTCTGATTTCAGAGAGTATGTGCCAGGTCTGGCTGAGATGGAGTTAATTTTCTTCATAGCAGCCCATATGGTTCTCTGCTTTGAACTGGTATCTAAAACAGTGCTGTTACCTCATCAATGTTTTGGCTGTTGCTAAATATTACTTGAACACAGTCAAGGATTTCTCTCCTTCCCTCACTGCTACCTCCTCCCTTCTACTTCTTAGTGAGTGGGTGGGAAAAAGTTGGGAGGGGGAAGGTGGCTCATACTGACCCATACATCATACAAATGGATGTATGATAAGATGTTGTGGGAAAGGAGAAGAAAGGAGGAAAGTCTGTGCCTCTTGCATTTGTGTTCCGAAGCACTTGTTATTGTGTACTGAGGCCCTGCTTTCCAGAAAGGGGCTAACAGGAAGTAGTGAGCAAATTCCTCTTACTGCTTTGCTGTGCACAGTTTTGCTTTCACTACCAAAGGGTCATTATCAAGATCCACAAGCCTTTCAACCTTATTCCTATTTTTACCCCATCCTGTGGGAGAAGGGTGGGAGTGAATGGCTGTGCCAGTGTTTGGAAGTTGGCCAGGATGAGCCCCCTCCAAGGTACATGCTCAGATGTTGCTAATACAGATTCAAGGTCTCTGTGTGCATGTTTGACCCTGAGGAGAGACACAAGGTCTTAGATCTGCTCTGCTCTCTCTTTAGTGGCCCTTGACAGGTATGGCCCACTGAGCTAATAGCTTCGTGAAGTTATGACCTAAAAGCATCATGATTTAATTTCCATAAAATTGTAGAACCTTGTAGCCTTTACTAAAAGAGATGGCAAGTACTGGGGTTTGGTTTACCCTAAACTTCTGTTGTAGGACTAGACATCATCTGCAGGATTGTCCCCTAACCCCATTTTGTAATCTGAGGAGGGTGCATGGGTATGGGTGGTGCTGATCTTTGATTGTCTTCAGCTGTCAAGGTAAGAGAAGAAAAACACAGTCTAGTTTAATATTTTCTGTGACAGTTTGTTGTTTTTTTTTTTTTTTTTTTTTTTTTTTTTTTTTTTTTTTTTTTTTTTTAGCTACACATATAGCCATTATGGGGCTCTTCTATAAAAATGCACTTACCTTGTTTTCTATGTGTTTACATAAACACAGAAATTACACAGAAATTCACATTTCCTATCCTATCCATATCAGCTCTTGCCCTTTGTTTTCACACAACCTACAAAATAAGAACAAAATACAAGAGTCAGTGTAAGCTCACAAGCTACACACCAGGCACAAGGCTGCTAATGCCAAAATGTTAAAGCAAGCATTTGGATGCAAACTAGATATGTCTGCTGTTTGTGCAGATTGCTCATTACTTCAGAAAAATTGGGGCGACAGTTTATAACTTCTTAGGGCAGGGGATGCAGTGCCACTTGATTCTGTGAAATGACAAACAGATCTGTGGACACCTATGAAATGTTATAAGATTGGAATTTTAGGCTAACATAATTAGTATTGATACTGCTGTTATATTCAGCCTCATTCCAGGTAGTCTAACAGGTAATTCCAAGAAAAGAAAACCAGTATTCCATTTCCATGTTGCAGATATTTTGTATTTGTAAGCCACTCAAATCAGTTTTCGAAATTCTGCAGAAACAATAGGAGAGCAATATTCACATAGAAGGATCAGAAGAGAAAAAACTGTTTCAATTTTTAAGAAATGTTTGGTCAATTGAACTTCTTGTGTCCCTCAAGGTTTTCTGATTCAGTACAAACAATCCTGCATTTAAAACTAGACCTTAGAAAAATTATTTATGTTTTTTACTGCATTTCTTCCTGGTTTACTCATAAACGATGAAATTCATCTTTGTTTTGACAGCCAGTAAAGGCCTATGCCTCACTTAAGTCTTGCAAACAGGATTTAGGTGGGCACTAGAAGTGTTCACAGTTTGGTCTGCCAGTACTGTATTTGATCCTGCTCAAGTAAATTGAGCAGAAATGCAAATCAGAGACTCTGCTGTCTCCTTGTTCCCCTGTCCCAGGCTCATTTAGACTTTCTTAGAAACTCTGTTTTGCTGAGAAAAAAGGCTATATTTTTATTTAGACCAGAGACCTTTGATTTAGTTTCCAATTACATGTGTCCCTCTTGAGCTCTGAGACTAGCAAGTTTTATTTTGCTTGTTTTTCCTGTGTACCGAGGTACCACACAAAATGATGCTGAACTGGAAAACAAGGATTTGGATGCTGCTGTCCTTAATCAGCCAGCGTTTCCAGTTTGCTTCAATTTCAAGGACAGACTCTTCAGGTCCTGTTCAATAACCCATACAGATTGCCCGAGCATGTGTTTAAATTTTTTGCCGTGTTTAAATTTGCTGAATTTCCCCAATATTGTCCTTACAGAAAAAAATGCAGCATTTCTTCTTACATGTGCTTTTTAAAGATGCAAGTGTAAGAACACATATGTGCATTTTTATCAGTCATTTTTTTTGAGAATATTCTTTAGGCAGATTGTTTTTATTTGAAGGTAAACAGCCACACTGGGGTTCAGTTGAAATCCGTCCTCCCTGCCAATAAATGATGTGTAAAAAGAATCCTTATTTCCTACAGAGACTTTACTAAAGGGACTTTATAGACTGTGGAAGTATTTCTGTTTAACAGAGGCAAAAAAAAAATTGCACATAATCAAAGGTTTTTTAACTGGATCATGATGAATGATAAGAAATTCTGTCATTTTATTAATAGGAAAACAAATCCCGTGGAATAGCTAAGTTTTATTTTGATAATAAATGAAATCAAATTAAGACAACTTTTTATAATGTATGTAAATCTATTCCTCTTTTTTAAAGGGAACAAGAGAAAAATGTAAATATCTAATAATTTCTTCTGAAGTAAGTAGGAAAAATGTTTGAAACGAAATGGAAGGAAAATATACTTTTCAGCACAATAAGCATATCCTGTTCTCTTGATCTAAATATTTCCTTATCTCTTAATCTTTGACTAGTTTCCATTTTTTGAGAAATACAACTCCTGATTTATTTAAAAATAGAGTTCTTAAGCAAATTCAGAAAGAGCTGACCTGTACTCTCTCAAATACAAGTACAAATAGAAAAATGTTGTATAACAGTAAGGCAATGTGATATTTTGAATATGAGATTACAGACCTACTACTCTACTGATATAACCAGAAGTTAATTCCTATGTGCATGCTGTTAACATCAGTAATACCCTTCCTTCCCTCTGAAATGTCCAAACTTGCAAAGTAGAAAACTTGCAAATTATTAATAATAAAAACTGAACTATACATGAATATTAGGAAAATGAAGCTGTGTCTGAAACAAGCTGCCACTCTACTCAGCCCTGGTGAGGCACATCTGGAGTGCTGTGTCCAGTTCTGGGCTCCTCAGAACAAGGGAGATGTGGAGCACCTGCAGTGAGTCCGTTGAGTGGCTACGAAGGAGATCAGTGCACTGGAGAATCTCTCTTATGAGGAAAGGCTGAGGGAGCTGGGCCTGTTCAGCCTTGAGGAGAGATGACTGGGAGGGAAAATGACAATATGCACAAGCAGCTGAAGTGAGGTGTCAGAGGATGGAGCCAGGCTCTGCTCCGGGGTGCCAAGCAATAGGACAGGAGGCAATGGAGAGAAACTGATGCTCAGGAAGCTCCACCTGAGCATGAGGAACAATTTCTTTACTGTATGGGTAACCAAGTGCTGGAACAGATTGCCCAGAGAGGGCGTGGAGTCTCCCTCACTGGAGGTATTCAAGAACCATCTGGACACAATCCTGAGCCATGTGCTCTGGGATTACCCTCCTTGAGCAGGAAGGCTGAAGCAGATGACCCACTGAAGTCCCTTCCAAGCTGATCCACTCTGTAATTCTGTAAAAATCTCTATAATCATTTGCACCATGAGCAAACATCAATTTTAAAAGGAATAAGATATATGTGTACTATTGTCTGGCAGATTTTTTGTGTTTCAATGCTCATTAAATCATTAGACTGTATCATAAGACTGCATACTGGAATACCAGAAACATCCTTAAGTGATGATTGTAACTTCTGTCCTTACTAGTTAACAATAATCGATTCACTGTCCTTTATCTTCATACAGCTATTTTTTTTGTGTCACACTGATTATTCATCTTTTTGCTATATAACCCAGCAAAAAATTACCTTTATTTTGGCCCAGGCTATCATACTGACCTTCTTATTGCTATGTCGTGGGAATTTTGTCTAATGAATAATACATAAAAGACAAACAGATCTTGCAGAATAACCTAGTACATAGTCCCTGAAGAATAACACTATTCTTCCCCTCCAAGAGATTAGCTTTGGAGTATGTGCTGATTTCCTGCAAAGGCTCTCTCCTTCCTGGCTGAATACCAGTTTAGCTGCTTTCCAGAGCTCTGAGAAGAAAGGCAGTGATGAAGGACAATGAAAGTTGCAGTGGTAGAAGTGAGGCATAGTCTGCTTTATCTCAACAAGTTTCAGCTTTGGAGCTGACTCTTCAAGTTTCAATTTATCCTAACCCCTAGGATTTCAATTTTTATGTCCCAATGGGGAGAAAAAGCTCAAGGTCTGCCTAGACTCAGATGAATTATTTTTTATTAATGCGTAAGGAATCATGTTTAGCTGAGGCAGCTCACCTATAGAGTTCAATGAAGTAAGGACATAAAAAGGGAACAATGTTTTGTATTTTTATAAACAGTTTTAACCGTCCTCATTTCCAACAAGGTCTTAGTGTGCCACAAAATAATCACCAACAAAAGACTTGTAATAATATGTAACAAGGATAGGTGAAGAATTCTGATAAAATTATATGTAAGTATAAATACATTATTTCTATTTTTTTGGCATGTTAGCGGTCTGCTCTTTTTGGTTTGAATGCTCTAATCCAATTTAATTTTACAGTTTTGAGTAGTCAATTTTTTCATCTTGCAATGTGGAAAGAAAAGATAATTCACTCCTTTTCCAAAAACAAAAAGTAGTAACAGATCTTTGGCTTCATGTAAGCAGGTGTGAGGTTTTTTGTGGTTTTTTTTTCTTTTTTTTACAGTGCAGAAATATGATTAGAATTAGAAGGATGATGACTGTGTTCAGAAAATCTGAAACTCTGTAATGATGCATATACTGTCCAAATAAAAATATACCTAAAAAACCATTCCAAATGATTTTCATTGTCATAAAATTAACACTAATGAGACAGTACCATATGTTTTAGATTATACTTCTTCATCTGCCATAAAATATATTTAGCGTATTCTACTTAAATACATCATTCTCTATGGTTATATGCATTCATAGGTATTCTGTTGGTTTTACGATGAAAGATTACTCTCCTCAAACTAGTGCAAAACTTACATTCAAAGGTAAAAAGGTACTTCTGTAAAACTATGACAGATCATATAAATTGTCCCTTCTGTTCTTACTGAAAATCAGATCTTCTCTGCAAATTTAGCAGTGGAAGAACTAGAACACAATGGGAAAAATACACTGTTGCTGTGTAACCCCATCAAAGCTGATGTAGTTACAGTCAATGCAGATCAAGCTTATGCTTTCTAAAAGCTTTATTTATAAAGGAGATTGTTTTTTCTTGCCTTTTCTTTTTTTAAACTATGGTGCTTTGTTTGAGTGGCCTTGTTGAAAAAAAAAGTTCTACATGTGTCATGGTTAAAATGATACAAACATTGTCTTTAAATTCTGCTTTCCCCTTTTATGTGTGCTGGTGGGCTTTGGTCATAGAAACTGGATTGTAAAATGAAAAACAGACTCCCAAGTAATTTTTTGAATTATTTTATCATCAGAAGCATCTTAAACCTGCTCAAAAAGTTTCCAATATTGCCTTTAAACTTCAATTTTCTTGTACATCTGAGTACACTTGTGCACACAGAAATAAAATTCTTGTGTTTTCCTTTTCTGAAAACTTAATCAATATCCAGTCAAAAATGTATTTTTTCAGTTTTTATTACCCATCAGGAATTACTTAGCAATACCTGGTGCGAGGTGGAAGAGATTGTGTATATATACATAATATTGAGTTCTGCATGTATTACATTAAAGTAGCTGCAGTTAATGACATGGACAGACAACCAAACCTTCTAACCAAGAGTGCATAACAACATATTCGTGTGGAGGAGATGTGTGTTGTTCTGGCTCTTCTATTAAGGATGAAGTAAAAATTCTGTTGACACAAATGGGTGGATATGAGGTAGTTGTGGAAAGGAAAGTAAGACAAGGTTTCCAAACTTCTTATTCTTCCCCTACTGTTCCACCAGTAATGAAGTTTTAAATGGAAGGGCTGTGCCAGGGATTAAATTTAGGCCTTTTTTCTCTGTCAAGGATCATGGTTTTGGAGAGTATCTGAATATAATTCCTTATCTCCTACTCACATGGCCAGGAAAGCATGTTCTTACAGGTAGGGATGCCTTTGTGGTTCACAATCAAAGGCAAAACTAATATGTTGTATCAGCAGCTGACAGCCCAAAAAACTGCTTCCATGTGGAAAAAGGAAAAGAGCACAGTTCATGCTATGGTAGACAGAATCCATGAAGAAATCTCAGGTTAACTGTAGTTTTGAAGAGATAGAACTGAAATTTATTATATAATGAACATACAGAACAATACACAGAACCTTTTCTATTAAAAAATCAGATTATTTTCCTGCCTGAGATATTTCAGTGCAGTGCTGCCCCAATGTGAAGATTCACAATGAAGGAAAACTTAAAATTTTGGTAATTAATAAAATATTCTCTTCAAAATGCTGGATATCCAAAATAGGGCCCATATTCTTCATCTTTATCATTTTTAAGTACATTTTCCTGTGTCATTGCAGCATTCATTCTTGTTAATACATTTTTATCAGGGATTTCCCCAAGCTGTGGCCTTGTGTTTTAATTACTATAATTGAATATAGAATCATTCATTAATCCTTATATCAAATAAACTACACGTACCATTTAAAAGATTAGTCAAACATGGAAACGTTTCTGATAAATATTGCAGTTTCATGATCAGTGTCAGACCAGTTTATTTTGGTTTTTCTTCTTTTTTTAATTAATTCTTTATTTGCATGGAAGTTTATACATGGTTTCAGGGAAAATTTAATATTAAAATCTATAACGTTGTTTGGTATTTCAATTTTCTATCCATTTTCTCTTCATTAAAATCAGTGATATGTTTTTATGCATTGGTAAACTATTTATATGCCCCAACTCNATTTCAATTTTCTATCCATTTTCTCTTCATTATAATCAGTGATATGTTTTTATGCATTGGTAAACTATTTATATGCCCCAACTCAAAAGTATTTCCTCATTTTTGTTCAGAATAAGGGAGTTTGGGAGCCGTCGTTCCTAAATAGACTCAGGAAAGTGAACTTCAACAAAGCGTGCCAGAGGGAAGGAAAAATCAAGAAGAATTCTCAGCTGTTTTTGGCCTTTCTAAGTTGAGCAAGACAAATGTCTAAAAGAAACTATTTTGGGTGAAGATCAGGGAGGAAGATTGTGTAGGAAGATAGAAGAAAGAGCTTCTAAGATCTAGAACAAGGAAGGAATGAACATTTTAAGTTAAGACACACATTGTGAATCTAACATTGTGTTGAAAATTTGGAAGAGGACAGTCCAGCCTAGCAGTAGGATAAAAGGGGCTGAGGACTCATTCACAAGCTCAAATTCTCAGATGCAGTGAGAAACAACTTATTCGCTCTGCTGTGGGATAAGAATTGTTGTGAGGTCTGTGAAACCTCACAGGGCAGCTCATCCATCTTCTTTCTCAAACCAACACAGGTCAGAGGCCACACACTGTTTACTTTAAAGGGTTTTTTTGATGCTTTGGGAGTAACGAGCTTTCTGTACAACCAGAAGTGAAATCCCATTGCTAATGTGAATAAAGGGAAGCTGAGATAACATTGGGTACCAGTGCTCCATGAATATGATTTCAGGGTACAGTTTTCATGCATATTGCTTGCTCGTTATTGAATAACTCAGCTTTGCTGATATGGAATAGGCCAACACACAGTTAACCCTGCACAAAAATTGTAAACAAGTTCGAAATAGTATTTTAAAAAGGAAACTTTTCCCACTTGTAAAATAAAAAGGGCTTTTTTTTGAAAAAAAAAAGATACTTTCACAAGATTCTGAAATAGGAAAGCAAGAGAGTGTTTTAATTGCATCTGTTTTCAGAAATGCTGGTAGAGACAGTTTAGCTTTCTAGACAGAACTGCAAAAATAACAGGACCTAGGTGAAATTGTCTGAAATTTTAAACATTCTTCATGCTACTATAAATTCTTTCAGAAAATTACACTTTTTGGTAAAAAGTGGTTGGTGAGGGAAAGAGATGATTTTTTTTTTTTATCTAATAGATTTTGAAGCCTATTTTGTGGTATCTGGTATTTGGACATACGGTTAATCCATATTTGAAGTATTTGTGTTCTTTTCTGTCATGTTTTATTTGTGGAATCCACTGTGATAGGATGATACAGATACTTTTCACTAACTTTCCTCACAGAACAGCTTATTAAAAAAAAGTAACCTGAAATCTAAACAGTTCTAGTTATGAAACAGGAACTTCTAACTCGGTTGGGACTGCTTCTCAGTTTTTCGCTCTACCTTTTGCATGAGATGTATAAATCAGAAGCTTCACTAACTTAATATACCTTTTAAATTAGCAGGATATGTTTCTTCACTGTCCTCAATAGGACTTATTTCACTATATTTTGCTCCCTATATGTCTCCTCAGTTTCAGAGTTGAAGGGAAAGCTTCTGTGAGTTACAGGACATGGTAGGGTCACAATGGTGTGTGCTCATTTTGGTGAAGTATCCTTCAAATCTTGTTTTCAACAAGTCTTTATGTCTCTGAAATTTCATACAGGCAGTCCACTTGTTCCTATAAGAGCTGACCAGCTTTTGGAGAAATTTATCTGGTTAGACTCATATTGGCACAGATACTATGGAAGTTTCAGGGCTTTATGATAGAGACTGTGAATTGGAATGTGAAGTGAAAGGGCAGCCAAGTTTTCAAAAATGGATGAAGAACTTGGAAATCACACTGAGAGGGATTTCAGGCAATAATTGTCTCTCTATTGAATCTAAGGTGAGCCATGGTAAGCTGGCTTTCCAAGGTTAAAATAATCTTTGTTAATACTGTCCATGGTGCATTAATAAATTGCTATTCTTGCACTAGTTGCAATTTTTTTATGTATGTGGCTTCATCCTTACATAAGAGCTCCTGTAGTTGCGTCTTAAGTGATGAATTTGTGGGGTCAGAGTGACCATGTTAAAGGCTATTAGGATAAGAAGTAGTTTTCTGACTCAGAGAAACTTTAAAACCATCTTTTCACTATTTTTTATTTGGCTTGATTCAGGTAATTTATATTTAGAAGATAGTTTATTCCTCTATTTAGTAATAGTCAACCAGTCCTGGCCATTCAGGCTGAGATAGATGATCAGTCTTTATGGACACTGGCAGGTGCCTCTGAAGCTAGAGGGCCCAGATCAAATGAGGGTTTCCTTAGTGTAATGTGTCTTTTTCATACCTCCTGGGGAGCAGACACCCAACATGCAGCTAATGAGAACTCTTAGGTGTAGAACTAAGGTGTAATAAACTTTTATTCACGTAGTTTTCAGAACACACATTCATCTTCCCAGAAACAGCAAAAGCGGCAGTAAAAATATAAAAAGTTAGAACAATGCTTGAGAAAGTAAAAAATTGGGTTAAGTCTTTCCTTGTTACTTTCCCCAAAGTGGTTTGAACATGGGATCATACAATCATTAAGGTTGGAAAAGACCTCCAAGATGATCAACTCCAAACAATAACTCAGCGCTGTTGCATTTGCCACTAAACCATGTCCTCTGGTGTCACATCCACACACCTTTAGAACACTTTCAGAGATGGTGACTCCACTACTTCCCTGGGCAGCCAGTTCCAATTCTTAAACACTCTTTCAGTGAAAAAATTCTGCTTACTCTCCAACATGAGCTTCCCCTGGCGCAGCTTGAGGCCATTTCCTCTTGTCCTGTCACTGGTTACCTGGGAGAAGAGACAGACCCCCACCTGGCTACAAGCTCCTTTCAGGTAGTGGTAGAGAGCAGTAAGTCCTCCCCTGAGCCTTCTCTTCTCCAGGCTGAACAATCCCAGCTTCCCTCAGCTGCTCCTCATGTGGCTTCTTCTCTAGACTCTTCATCAGCTTCACTGCCCTTCTCTGGACACAATCCAGCAGTGCCCAAGTTCCCACATAATGATGATGTCCAGTCTCCCAAAGCCTTCTCTAAACAAAAGATTAAAGCATGCTCTGGGATGTTGCCATCATTCTTACCGAATCTGTCCATTATGCAGAAGAGATTATAAAATTGAGGTGACACTCGTCCCACACCCGTGTTTAAGGCTCTCTCTGTAATGAAGTGGTGGAGAAATTCTGGCCTCTATCCCAGTTCCTAAAGCTGTTGATGTGTCTTACTGGTGACTGTTAAACAGAAAATGTATAAGAGGTCTCTGAGAGAAGAGATGACAATCCAGTATCTGTCTTTCTCCATCTTGGAAAAAGAACAATTTCCTTCAATGACCTTCAAAGTTGCATTCTAGCAGAAGATCTCACCATAGATTGTAGCATCTGGGGAGTGCAGATGCTATATCATTTCCATAAGAACATTACAGGAACCATTAACTTCAAAAAGAATGATATTTTATTCCTTTTTATATTAATAACCATGATGTTATATTAATAGTTATGGTGTTAAAACTTCTGTTAATTCTGAAGTCCGGCTTTCCATTCCTTTTTGTGTTGACATGAGAGCAGTTTGTTGTGCTTTATTGCAACAGAATTGAAGTACAGAACCTGAAACCTTTTCAGGAACTAGTCTGCATTATGATTGTTTCAGGAGAAAATTCAGGCTCTTTAAAGATCCACACGTAGACATAAAAACCTTTTTTTTCTGAGTTTTCTGTGAAGTACCTCATATTTTCGCACAGGTTAGATTTCTTCAGAAGTGTGTTCCCATCTTATGACCCAACTGTTCAGCCTGTCTGTATTTCTTTAGCTGAATAATAAACTAAGAACTCTATTGTTTTGACAGTATGGCTGAATATAAGTTTACGGTCTGCCATAAATTGAGAGTAGTGGTTGCAAGTTTTCTGATTTAAGATGCTTTGTATGAAGTTGATAACTTGTATGAAGTTGATAACTTGTATGAAGTTGATAACAATAATATGTAAAATACAGTGGCAAATAAATGACTATCAAGCATAACTGTATTTCTAACATTTCTATCTGTAATAAATACAGTTACAGAAAAAGTACTGCTAGAAGAAGTTATTGAGCCCCATTGGCAGTATAATATTTTAGGATAGTTAAGAATTCTGTCCTGTCTAATCAGAAGCACAATATCAACTGAACAGGTTGACATGAAACTAGTTATAAATATTATGAGGCTGGGCAACTTGAGAAGAAATAGAGAAATGTCTTGTAAAAGTTTTTGTAAATACCTTCAGTCATGCATAAAAGGAAACTTTATTTCAAAAGTGAAAAATCTCTACTATTCAAATTCCCTGTAGGTTTTCTGGGCTCCGGTAATCCCATAAATATGTTAATTAGAAAACTATTGACTTTTTTAACACCTTTCTGTTCTCAGCTGATCCTGATCCAGCTTTCAGGACAAACAAATCTTCAGTTGTGATGTGTGTGTGTCTTTCATAACAAGCAGTTGCCCAGCATGTTTTCTCTCCGAAGAAATGTGCTATTAAAAATGTATGAGGAGTCAACACAAATCTTCATTTTGTTCAGTCAGTGGTCAAGAATCTGGTAAAAGGACTGGAATCCTTCCTTTATTTTCTGGCTTCTCCATCTTGAGTTGTGAGATTCAATGCTTTAATTATATTATTCCAAGGAAAAACATCTCAGCACATTTGAAATGTCAAAATACCAGATATATCTGTCAGTACACTCTGATAAGTCCTGTGCTGCCATTGTTCCTGTCCAGTTTTGTTCAGCAAGACACTTGAGATAACCTCTAAGTTGTCAGTGCAGCTTGAGAAGACAGCTCAACTTAGTTGGTTATACAAATAACAGTGATCTGTGGTGCTCTGCTTATGTTTCCGTATGTCTCATCTGTCTTGGACATATGTTAGAGGTCCAGATTCTGATGTTCTGGAGTAGATTGCACTCTGCCTTGGGACTGCCTATACAGACCTAAAAAGATAGATCTGCAGACAATATCCCAACAAAAATTTAAAGACAAGGCGATGATGCATCACCACCCCCAAATGTCCATTCCTGACCAGTGAGTACAGAACATGCAATGACTTATTTAGACTTAAAGTGTTTAATTTTAGAAGCTAAGGTAGATGTAATAAATCTGGAAAAATGTAAGGAAATTGTGTAAGCTATATCTACAACCAAGATCATAGCAGCTTGGAATGAAAGAATAAATGCTGTCTTTGCAATTTGGATTCTGCTATGACTAGGTGGCTCCCAGCATGGAAGCTTGGACAGTAGAGAATACGTGTTTACGTCAAACTCTTTTCTGTATTTCGTACACTTAAAATGCATTTCTTTGTTATACATGGCACTTAATGCTCCTACATTATAAATCCTTGCAAAACTGTTTTATTACAGACATCAAAACGAGCTCTCATCCCAGAGAGAAAGTCATGGGAGTATTTCACATTTGTCTTACTGCTTCAAAAAACCAGACAGAACCTGAAGAAAACTCTGGACAGAAATTACTGGATATGAAAGAAGATTCCAGCAACTCCCTCACAGAGATCCTGTGGCCCCCAACAGACTACGTAGCCTTAACTGGGCAATAAGGAGTAAAAAGAACAAATACATTTCCAACATTGAATAAAATATGGGAAATAGCAATTAATGTATGGGAGACCTCTGGGAAACAAGAAAATCAGCAGAATACATAAATGTGACAGATAGGATGTGGGTCATCTTAGGATGGTCACACAACAATTCTATTCTTATCTGACTCTCCCCGTTGTGTCTAGAGGGAAGATGAATAGCAGAGCATTTCAGTAATTACAGCCTGAGACCTAGGAGATTTGACTGTCACTCCTGTTCAGCTGTAGTCTCTCCTATACCGAGTGAAGTAAGGGAACAATCAATAATGTCTGGATTCTGGATTCCTCACACTAAATTTAGGCACTAATGGAAGATCAGATTGTCAGTGGAGAAAAAAACCAAACACTTCCACCGGGTCAAGGGTATTCAGATGGGCTGAACCACTGACTGTTTATTTGGTATGAAGATTCCTGTCTTCTTCACCCCAGACAAATGCCTCAAGGAAGATGTGATGTGTTTGGACTTTGGAGACATCTTTTGGGTTCCTATACCTAATGTGAATGCTGTGAGAATAAATACTTTTAAAAGTTTTTGGCTGTGACATTATATATCTTAACTGTACGATGATCCAATACATGGTGATACTTCGCCTTACAGTGAGCAGTACAAAGAGTCTCTAATTTTATCTGGATCACCGGGATACAAATAGAAGTTTTGTGATATTGCTTTCTTTCAAATTTACTAAACTTTCTCCACCACACACAGAGACACTTTTATTTGACCTCGCAGTGGAGACCAACATGTGTCTGAATATTTTGACGTGTTGAACAGCCAGTATCTGCAGCCAGAGCCTTGCATAACCTCTAAGACCACAGATGTTTTTAGCTGGATAGGACTCAAAATTTTCTCTTGCCAGTTTTTAAGGTTTTCTGCCCAAACACCTTCTTTGTTTATGTATCAGTATCATCAAAAAGACTGGTATGGCCATGGAAATATATTGCCTAACTAATACAGGAGAGTTAATTGATGAGAGATAAAACATAAATAGTATACTTCTGCAAAGGCCAGCTATTAGGAGACTGATTGTACTTCTGTTTGCACAATTGCAAGCTGGGAAAAATTCCACTAAAGTTAACAGGTATATAGAATACCAGTGGTGTTAATTGAGAGAAGAAATAGGCTCTTTACTTCCTCTGGCCTTTCATAGTCTCATTACAGCTTTAACATACAGATTCAGGGCGAGGGCCATAAGGGTTCTGCTAGACCTAAGCGTTTCCTGCCAAAATCGCAAGTAGCAGAATGTTTTTCTTGAAATCTGATGGGGTTGCAAGCACTACCAAAGATTGCAATTACTTAGATAAGGCTATTTTTAATTACTTAAAAAACCCAAAAAACCCAAGACCCAGCAAGCTCTCAGTCTTGTCACATTGAGAGGCTGTGAATACTCTAGATAGACTCAGTATTTAACAGGATGGCCACTGGTCCTCCTCTTATGCTGCACATTCTCAGGTAACTGCAAAAATAAATATCTTTAAAACAGGTCTTACTAGAAAAAAAGCCCCAAACCGGTAAACCTTAGAAGGTTTATAGGGTATTTGTGTATTGGTCATATCCTTACTATGGTTTTTTTCTAGTTTTAAAACTGAGACTTCTAACTGTTTGTGCTCCACTGACAACCTGATTTTAGATGAGAAAAACAGGGAAAGATGGGATGACACAGTCATCTAGCCCTAGTAGAAAACTATGAAAAGACTGGTGCTAGTTTTGGAGGTAATTTATGAGATCTGCAAAATAAATTGTTTCTTTGAGGTCTAGAATTTAACATGTAGCTTTACCACAGAATTATCTTGCTTATACATGCTGAGAAATCCCTTGGCTCACTGAAGCTGATATTTATAATCCAAGGAGACTACACTCTAGCTATTTCCTATCCCTGAAAGCCTCAACACTGTTTCCCAGGGGGACCACAACATGAGCAGACCAGAGTCCATGCATAAGGTATGCACCCACCTCTGTTGGTGTCAGCACCTTTCAATGGTCTGTAATTTGTGTGCCAGCTCATGTCATAAAAGGTCAGACTGCATTAGCATTTCTCCAGTATGCCAACTCTTTCTCTCCCAACAATTTTCTATATCTGGCAATAGCTATAACTCTTTGTTTGGTGTTTTGCGGCTTATTTTTCTTTAGTTAGTCCTTATTCTGTCAAAGTCCTGCAATTATGTTATAGACATTTACAACAGCACAGTCTTGCTCAATGAAGTGCATACACCACTCCTGAGATTTTAGCAGGGGTGAATTTTAATACTGTCTTAGCTGGAAAGAGAACATGATACAGCTCCAATGCTGGCATCTCAAATAAAAATTACAAACTGGAAGTTTAGAAAAATCTCCAGCTATTTGTCCTTTCTATACAGAAGTAGTATTATTTCCTCAGGTCCGGCACCCATTCCCTTCTCTTTGAGAACAACTGGATAGGAGGAGGCAAATGAAAAGGAAAACTGACACCTTTCCATCTCTGCCTAGAACCAGTCAGAAAGTGAGAGCTTATCCCATCCTTACACTTGTTTTTCTATCTTTCGCAATGTCCTTGGTTAGCTTTCAGAGAAGCTGAAATTGTAGCAAAACCAAAGAAATGAGAAGCTGGAGCTATGTCTAGAGTTTTGTTTTTAATATTTAAGAAAAATCACCAAGCAATCTAGATCAACAAAACACACAGCAACCTTTGCATATGTTCTAAAATAGATTGAGATTTTTGATTGTGTATCTAACGCATATCTAATCCAGTAAGTCAACCAACCTTACTCAATAGATTTCATTATATTTACCATGCTGTAGACATGAACTAGCATTCTTATTAAATCAGTATTTAAACAAACAGCTAACATTTTAAAATCTCTATTGGAAATGTATGCACGGTTTTCAATGGTAGTCCGCCATTCTCGAAACAACAATTAAAGCGTGTAAGCCGATCTTTAAAGACCCAAAATGACAGGATTGTAAGCAAATATGCTGTTCTAATTCTCCAGTCCTGTATTTTCAAATGAGATCTGGGCAAGTCGGATAAGAGCTGCTGGGTATCTCCAGTCTGTTCCATATGAAAAATAATTCTGTTAAACAACACCCCAAAACAACAAACAAGACTTGATACTCTATGACAAAATATTCTGTGTCTCACTTATTGTATGGGGATGTATGCGGTTTGGGACCTTCCAAAAATGTAACTAAATTGTCCCTGTGATTCCATGGTTTCCATACAATTTATTGAGCTGTGACAGTAAATAACTCACAGGTTCTCTCAAACTCAAACTGTCACTACGTTGATGTTCCCTGTTACTGGAAAAGAATAGGACCACATCTTTCAGAAATTCAACTGCTCAGTGTCTTGGGTGTTTCTTACAAGCATCCTGTGGTCCAAAAATTCCTCAAAATGAAAGGAATAACACTTGTAACGCAGTCAGCATCATCCGCTGGCACCCATCCACATTGCTTAGGGAAGGTCTGTCCTAAAGTAGGCGCCACATACCACAGCACCTGTCTGTAAGTTCCTCCTAGGCTCTATTTTTCAGCATTTTGGCCCTCAAAATATGACTTTCTACAGTATTTTTCAGTTTTAGTCCACCTCAAATAACATGGAAATGATGTTGCAGAGCACATGTCTATGGCATGAAGCTGAATGTATGAGTTACATGCCTGGTTATGAATTGGTGCAAAGCCTGCTGGCACCCTTGGAGATCTACAGATAGAGGGAGACAACCCTGCCTAAGTCTCTGCCAGACATTTTATTGGAAATGAGTTTAACTGTGTTTTATTGTCTTTTAGAAAATAGATGTCTCATATCTTAATAGATTAATTTAAATATTTGACTTGTATTCTGAGAAGAGGACTAGGTTTTTGGAAGAGGATGCCAGTCTTATAGACCTGTATATCTTTAAATACTTTTAGAAATGCCCAAATATATACATGAATGACTTTAAAATCAATTTCAAACATGGGCAAAATTATACTGTACTTTACTTTAAATATAATTGCTTTTTACCACTCTTAGCTGGATCCTCAGCATCCATTATTTATATCCATGTCCCTTTAATTTTCTTTAGTGAGAACAAATTAGAGAAAAATACTCAAGGCCGTATTCAACTGTAGACTGTCCTCTTTCTAAGCCTCAGGACACACAATAGGTCAACTGATTTTGATTAATTTTAAATATATTTAAAAAGTAATCCAAAAGTGAATTTAATTTTTACAACCATGACTGAAATCTTAGCCATTTCAAAATTTCATTCTCCTTTGACAGAGTTGGAGTTCTGCTTTTGTTTGTTTAAGTTGTTTGTATTCAAATGGTTATATATTATTTAAAATTTAGGAATTTTGTTCAGGCTAACATTTTTTCCTAGCAGAGAAACATTTTCTTAATGCTACAAAAGCTATTCTGCTCTATACAACTTGCCACACATCACACTCTAATTTAACTGTGAAAGAAAAAATGATTAAACTTAGGATGCTACACTACAAAAGCACCTCTATCACATTTCCTCAACTGTGATAGATGTTTAATTCAACAGTTTAGACTGAGCAGAAAATTATTTACCTCTCTAACTAGTTAGACACTTCAAAAAGTTGGTTATTTCATGGTGTCATAGACCAAGGTCTTTTCAGATCAGATGAAAAAAAAAGCACTGAGGAAATACAGTGCAGTACTCTTCCACTCTGAAGCAGATTTTTTTCCCACAAAATACAGAGTATCTATTTATCAGGAGGACAATAACAGCTGATACATTGTATTTATAGTATTTTTATGTGAAATTGAGAGGAACACTTTTGAGTTTTTGTACCAAAATTCTCCATGTAATGATGGAATATGGGTGATTTCATATCACTTCAACTTAGTTACATCATCTAAAACCTTGTTTAGCATCCTCCTGAATGGGTCATGACATTGTTTCTGTACCCCACTGTAAAAGTGATATCAACTCTAAAGAATAATTCCTGGGAAAACTCTTAATAAAATAAAACAAAAGATTGATACACATTTTACATGTCTGTACTTGATATTGCAGATTTATGGTGGAAGAAAGCAAAACTTGAAAAGTCTTTCTCTGAAATGTACTTTGCTTGCCTAACTGCTTAGAGGTAGATTTTTCCAAATACACTTTCTTTCCAAGCAGAGAATTTTTTCCCCATCCGTCAATAGTAAATTTGATTTTCTGTTATTTTGCTTGGACCTTTCATAAACACTGAACCATGCCTAAGTTCCTGTTACACCAGGGAGGGCAAACACAACCTTCTGAAGGGCCGTGTTGCTAGTTGTTTATAGGAATATCTTTTCAATAATATTAGTAGAACTTATTTACTACCTCCCTCAAAGAAAGTAGGATGCCAAAGCAACCTTTCCATGTGAATCAGTAAGTGTACTCCTAGATTATGTCCTGCTGTTTTCCCTTCATAAATGCAATTTGCAGTAGCACCTTACCTACATCAAAGACCGTAGCCCATTGATGAGAAATCAGGTTACTGCGACTGGGTGACTTCCGGTAGGGCCTGATCAAAGGGCCAAAAGCTATCAGCTCAGACAGGCACCTCTTTTCCTTTTGTTTGAGTCTGGAAATGAGAGAGCTGATAGCTGTCTTTTGGTGCTAATCAGTACCACTCTGCTTGACAGGAGATGAAAGGGGCACCAATTATGGCTGGTAATAGCTGACTACTATTTGCACTCATTGCTGTGGTTATCATTACAAATTACATGCTACTCTTTACTGGAACTTTAGGGAAATATTTCACTACAACAAAATTTTGGCTAACATTACCACTTAGACATTTTGTACACCAAGAAGACCCTAAAGTAGAAATTCTTCCAAAAATAAATTCATCATGATACAATCACATGAGAGAGGCCAAGAACACACATAATGCTAACAGCTGGAAATTTCTTTTCATACATGATATGAAGAATATTCAACCCCTCCACCCCGCCTATTAAAGCTGTGACTATATGCCTTCCAAATTGTAATCTGCATGTATGAAGACATGAAAATGCAAAGATATTATATCAGTAGCCATGAACTAGAAGCCTATAATTATATCAAGTTGTTCTGTGGGCAAGAAATCACAAGCTTTTTTATTTCTACCACATTAACATGAGAGACAAACCTTTTAATAGTAACATGAGTCCAGTAATGTATAATTAGAAGTGGAAAGAAAAATTAAAAGAGAGATTGAGAATCATTGTTTGAGGCAGCAACCCAGCAAAGTCTTCCAGTCTACTAAGGCAATCTGTCATTCATTACACTCACAACAAGAATGCTCAGCAAATAAATAAAGGATGTTTAAATCACAACATATCAAGAAAGTGGAGTACTAAGACGTGTTGGAAGATAAATAGGGAGAAGAAAAAAAGGCCAGTATTTCTATAAACATAGGAGTAATAGTAGAAAATGCATGAGACAGTTTTGAAATGTTTCATTAACCAGTTTCACATGACACATTCAATGATTAAATACTTCTTTTGCAAATAAGGTTCAAAACCAAGACAAATTCTGATGTCAGAACTCAATCATGCAGAAACATATCTATATAGATATAGGTATAGATATATAGATATATATATGCTCTTATGCTTATGTGTCTATATGGTGTGCTTTTCCCCCAGCCATACCCTCAGGGCATTCTGACACTGAATTTTACATAATATCAGAGAGGAACTTCTGTGTCATTAGTGAATTCAGCACCTACATTAGTGCTTATTCCTAGAAGAACTCATGTTATAGCCTTCACTAGCAATATTTGTTCTTGAGTTCTTTACCCTAAGCAGGTAAAAGGTCTGCAGTAGGTTTTTTCCTAAAGACACCACATTATATCTGTTTTCAGGACTAGAATATCCTGACATTTTTGAAAGGTATAAACTAAAAATTTGGAATAAATATCTTCTTGTGGGGTTTGTTTATGAGGAACAGACTGCCCACTTTAGTGAGGAACTGACTGTGAAATCAATTTAACCTGGAATAATCCTAGGACTATTACGGGAAATAATATAAATTTATTTGGAACTGTTTAATGTGTACACGGATGTCATGAATGAAAGAATGAAAGATGTCCACATAAGCAGCTCCCTTTACTCCTGCACACAGACACACAGAGTTTCATTCATTTGATTAGGGCTCCTGAACAGGAATCCTGAATAGAGAATGACTCCTGAGTTTATTAGGACTCCTGAATTCATTAGGATTCCTGAATACAGAGTTCCTGTTTGTGAAGTGTCTGATCTTAAGCTTGGTTCATAAGTGAAAATGTTTCTTTCCAGCATTCACTGTACACTGTCCATGCCCCATTAAAGCACACAATTTTTATTCTGAACTACTAGTATCAACTATTACACATAAAAATTCAGCTTTGATGTGACTTCTTGAACTCAATCATGTTGAAATATATTTAAAAATCAGATGCAGTTGTATTATTTACAAGTATTTTTATACCATATGAAACCTTTAGTACAGAAAATATTCAAGAGAGGCCCTTATGGTAAGACATACTGCTGTGAAAATCCTTTTCCTCAGGTTTAATAGTTAGAAGTCCATTTAGACCTGGTTTTGACTACCTGAGAGCCTTCATGAAGTTTACTGTTGGTTTAGTTTCATTATACTTTTTTTCTGGTTTAGTCCCAGAGGTCAGTAGAACCTTATTTCCATCGATAGCCTGCGTGACTTCTTACAGAGGGAAAAGTCTGAGAACCTGCACTGACTGAAAGATCTGTGTGTATTTTGTGGGCATTGTGAGACTTCTGAACTGAAGTTCAGAAACTTTTAATGCACTCCCTTTTTAGTGTTAATGTCTCTTTGCTTCTCTACCAGAGTGCTGCATTGCCTTTTTTTTTTAGTGCGAACTATAAAGAAAGAAAGTGAGGGATATTTTTGGTGTTACTTTTTTTGTTTCCCTTGAGATTACACCTTTTCTATGTGTGTTTGTCTGTATTTAAAAGAAAAAACTCCCTGCTGTAGGAGGAAAGGAAAATGGAGGGAGAGAAGATAATTAATTGGCACTACTAGGTAATTCTTCAACCACTTTAAATTAGTAATTAATATTTTAGACTGATTTTATAACTGTTTATAGCTACCATACAGTTTCTATACCAGGAATTTTGCTGTAGTTTTAGGTATTTCAGAGACCTACTACAACAAGGATATGTCTTTTTGATTTACTCATTGAAATCAATAAGAATCATAGTATATTCCTCGATGGTGTAAAATCAATACTCTAATTACAGCAGCACCATGGGTAGATACCATATTTAAAAGAAACCTTAACTTCATGGCTGTAGCAATTCCAAAACTAGCTATGAAGCATGTGTGACAGATAAATGACTTTTGACAGGAACTCTATTTAATTTTGCTGTTTTACTCAGAAGTAGCAATTTGTTTAATGGGCCAGTAACAGACACTCTGAAGTACAATACACATAATAAAAGCCCACTAATAATTATCCAGGTCCAGGTTAGTAAGTAGTGCAGAAGCTGTTCTATTTTGATGAAGAACAGAACTACCAGATTACTGTAGTAAATCAACACTTGAAAACAAAGACTCATTTTTTCTGGTCTTTCGTTACATCTGATCTTTGAAATACTATGTCTCTAATGAAAAGTATCACTGTTATATAAGATACAGTAATTCTAATTCTTGTAACTTTCTTTTTATCTGAGTAATCATGGCTTACATTTCCTATCACACAAACAAATTTAATTTTATATAATATTATATTTAAAAAAAGGAAGTTTCTAGCTAGTTCCAAGGAAAGTTTTAGCTGAAATGCTAAATTCACCGTAACAAATTCTATTTCTGCCCACAGTGCTCATCATGTGGCTGTCACATTCACTAAGTGTGTCTGGCACTGTTCTCATTGTGATTTGTGAAGAAGCCTTCTCTATATAAGCCTTGATCTGAGAAAAGTAAATTTTCCTGAATTTTTAGTGACTACCTAAAGAAGAGTTTAATAGTACTTTTTAGGTGTAGAGAATAGGATTTTACAGAAGATAATGTAGAGTGGACAGCGTAGTCATCTTGATTTTTAAAATTGTTATTGGGCTATCAGCTGATCCTTTCTTATATCATCATTTCCCTCCATATTACTTTGGCATGGAACTCATAATTCCCTGTAGTTGCAAAGATCTTAGATAAATGGTTCACTGATACTATCCCTGAAAACTTTCACTCATCCTAAACATTTTTAATGTCCATTAGGAGTATTAATTAATGCATTGTGGTCTGCTACTTAACAGTTTCTAAGAACACTATAAGTTATTATTTTACCAAAATTTTATTTTCATATTTTTTATACTCAAGTTATTTCCATTTCATATACAGAAATATATTTGTACATACACACACACACAAAAACATACATATGCATTTCAATATATGCATGCTGTGTATACATATATATAATCATGGAGATATATATATATATATGTATGTACTAAAGTAGTACCTAATAAAACAAAAATCATGACTTCAAGTCAGGTTCATTCAGATTGAATTGTCCTTAACTTTAGGAATACATAAGGGACTTCTGAGAAGATTTCAACAGCCTCAAAACAGAAGTCAGTGAAATTCATAGATCTTAAACAAGTTGGCTTCCTTATCAGTCTTATTGCATTTATCATTGCAAAATCAGTGAAACTGGGGAAAATATGCTGCTGAGGGGTTTTCAGCGGAGAAGAATCACCTGTCAGTAGCTGTTTCAAAGCATTACTCTTCCACTCTCTCCATTGTTATCTTTTATTAATGAATTTGGCACTACTTTGCTATAGGAAGGAGCAGAGGTTACTCATCAGTGCCACAATAACTTTCTTTTGTATATTTGATGATGGCACAGATGCATAGAAAATCTCTCTTGACTCTTTTTCTCATTAGAGGGTACAGATACAAAGAACTGGCTTTGATTTACATTAGGATATTTCTCACTGGATCACGGTTGAGATGTATCTTGCAGGAGAACCAGGGTTCACTTAGTATATTTTCAGGACATGAACATTTTTTGTGAAGTTTTTAACATAATTGTTGACAGGGTAAACATAAATAATAAGAAAGCTACCTCAAAACCTTCCCTGCTGGACAACTGCAGTTGTGTACTGATGCAGATGTCAATGGGACTTGTAAAAAACTATTCTAATAAAGAAACCTGAAATTGAGTAATTCTACCAGAGAAGTAGACACAATTTTATTTCTCGGGGCCATGTAGTGATTAATGCTGTCATTTGTGCTGGCTGATTGATTTTGACTTATGTAGGCATTTTCAAGCTACTGAAACTTCTAGCCTCAGTGCCCCAAATGCTTTTCTTGCCCTTTTAAAAATGTGGTGTCTGCTCCATCAGGTTTAACTCAGATTGCCCAAGTAGGCTACCCAGACTTCATGTAGTCAGTAGGCAGATGCTTCTACAAGGAATCAAAGTGACCTGAAAGGAAAAGCTGTATGAGGAAAAAGCCCCTCTATATTGAGAGTAAGCAGTTAGATGTGGTATGATAATATAAAAAGTGGGAAACATTGGTTCAAATTATTTCATAGGTTCACTTGTAATATTTAAGAGCTACTGTTCCGGTGTTACCTCTTTGTGTCTCCTGTTTTTTCATCAGATAACTGCTGAATAACATCAGAAGTAGTTGTAGGTATTCTGCTTTTTGTGTCAGTCCTAAAAAGACTTCTAAGGCTATTTATATCAATTATTGGGTCTGTTGAGGAAAAGATGATGAATAAAAATAGCCAGCCTATTTTTTTTAAAGTCTATCTACCATGTCATGCTGTAGTGAGTGGCAGGAGGGTGACATTACTCACATGAGATTTGAACTGGCAACATGCTTATGCTGCACTAAAGGATCTCCTACCCTGGGCTGAGCAGTGGGCAATCTCTGCTTACGGGTTCTTCTCCGCAGTGTGCAGTGTGTCACAGCTAGAAGGAGATGCTTTGAAGGTGCCCCTAAGATCTGCTCAAGTGCTTCTTGTTATTTCAAAGCAGAAATTAAAATCAACAGCAGCACTTCATGTATGAAGTAGCCTCTGGCTTCCTCTCTGTAAAGGTGAAAAAGGGCACTCAGGGTTCGACATCGCCTTTTCAGCCAGCAGCAGAATTGACCAGAAACTCCTCCTCCCCTTGGACCACTTGAGGCAAAGTGTCTGCTGTCCCCTGAAGGTGCATTTGTCTCCACCGCCTAAAGAAACCTACCTCACAAAAATAGAAGAGACAAATAAACACAGTTCTGTGGTTTTACTTAACAAGGTGAGGATGCTACTAATTCCAGCTAAGATCTAAATTTAGGTGCAGATGTGACAGTAGTGGGTCAGTAGCAGGCACAGGCAAAAGGCTAGGGCCAAACTGCAGCATAATGTGCCCTGTAAGCACAACTTTTGGCATTTAGAGTTCAAACTTATATGGGCCAATCTGTATCTTCTGTCCAGGCTGATCTAAGTCAACATCCGCTCCAATATTTTGACCATATAGAGTGAATATTGTTTGAAATACACTGCTGAAAAACAGTGTATTTCCTCCAGTCACTAGGTGGGTCTGTGTTTTGGATTTGTGGTGGAAACTGTGTTGGTAATAAAAAGATGTTTTGCCTACTGCTGAGCAGTGCTAACACAGAGTCAAGGGCTTTTCTGCTCCTCCTCTCTCTACACCAGTTAGGAGGCTGGGGGTTCACAAAACGGGAAGGAGACAAAGTCAGGACAGCTGACCTCAACTGACCCAAAGGATACCCCATAACACACAGAATTATGCTCAGTATATAAAACTGGGGGAGAGGTTGGGGTGTGGGGGACCACGGCTCAGGGACTGACTGGTCATGAGTTGGTGGGTGGGGAGCAACTGTTTTCATTTTCATGGATTGTCTTTCTTGGGTTTAATTTTTCTCTGTTATTTTTATTTCACTTTATTATTATTTCTATTAATATGATTATTACTATTACTATTATTATTATTATCATTATTGGTATTTGTATTTTTATTGCAATTATTTATATCTCAATATAAATGTCTATATTATATACTATTTATATTTATATATCGATATTAAGATATTTATATTTTTATGTATTTATTATTTACATATCAACTCATAAGGTGGGTTTTTTTTTCGCTTTTGCCATTCTGATTCTTTTCCCCATCCAACTGTGTGGGGTGAGTGAGGGCTGTGTGAAGCTTGGCTGCCAGCTGGGGTTGAATCACAACACCAAACATGCTGCAAGATGCAAGCATGAATAAATCCTTCCCATCCTAGACATTCCATCCTTGCTTTTTTCTCTGAATTTTCATCTATTTTCAGTTATTCTAGCTCATGAACACAGATAGCTTCTCCCTCCTTGTTAAATTGCTTTGGGTTTTCATGGGAAGGTTTTGATAGCATGGTGGCTACAGGGGTGACTTCTGTTAGAAGCATCCAGAAGCTTCCTCCCATGTCTGACAGAACCAACCCTGGCTGGCTCCAAGCCAAGCAAAAAACACACCCATCAGCAATGGTGGTAGCACCTCTGCGATAATGTAGTTAAGATCGGGGAAAAAAAACCCCTGTGCAACAGCAGCTGAGAGAGAAATGAGAGAAACAGCCCTGCAGGCATCAAGGTTGGTGCAGAAGGAGGGACAGGAGGTGCTCCAGGCACTGGAGCTGAGATTCCCCTGCAGCCCATGGTGGGGCAGCTGTGCCCCTGCAACCCATGGAGGGCCACAATGGAGCAGAGATCCACCTGCAGCCCAGGGAGCTCCCCATGGCAGAGCAGGTGGATGCCCAAAAGAGTCTGCAACCCTGTGGGAAGCCTATGCCGGGAGCAGGATCCTGATAGGACCTGTGACCCCAAGGAGAGAGAAGCCCACACTGGAGCAGTTTGCTGGCAGGACTTGTGACCCTGTGGGGGACTCATGCTGGAGCAGCTGTTCCTGAAGAACTGCACCCTATTTGAGGGACCCATGCTGGAGCAGGGGAAGGGTGTGAAGAGTCCTCCTCCTGAGGAAGAAGGAGCAGCAGAGGCATTGTGTGATGAACTGAGCCTGTGCTGCTAGGGAAGGGAGGTAGAGAAAATGTGTGAAGTTTAGTCCGGGAAGAAGAGAGGGATGGGAAAAGCTGTTTTAAGATTTGGTTTATTTCCCATAAGCCTACTCTGATTTCATTGATTATAAATTAAACTAATTCCCCCAACTCGATTCTGTTTTGATGGTCACTGGTGAGTGATCTCCCCCTGCCCTAATCTCAACCTACAAGACTTTTGTTATATTTCCTTTCCTCTGCCCAGCTGAGGAGAGGAGTGACAGAGAGGCTCTGGTGGGCAGCTGGGATCCAACCAGGGTCAGCCCACCACAGAAGTACACACAGAAAAAGCTCTGACTAAAATGCCCAAATGGATTCCATGTTCTGTTTGTCATGCCAAAGTCCTCAGACTAAAACCAGACAAGTTCCACACATACATAATTTCAGGAGCATTTTTGTCACACTTGTCTGTGTCTTTATGCCACCAGTTTTTGTGCTTGGTTGTAGATTGAAGCTAAATTTAGAGATGGAGGTAGAGATCTTAAATGAAGTAAATTCCAGCCATTTTGGGAAAGGTGAGCTGCTGCATACAGGCAACAGGGCTTGAATTCATTCTTTATTGGTTATCAGACAATCCACATCTGAGATCACTCTGAAATCCAAACTGTGCTGAACACATACTTTATTAATTACATTGGTCAAAGAACAATTTATATATAAACTGCTGCTAAGTAACCTGCAAGGTTTTTAGAGAGAAATAAAATCTCTTATTGGGCTAGCTGATACAGTTGTAAAAGAGGGACCTGTCTCAGGCACATAAGTAATCTTTTGTGTAGGCATTCTAATCCTTTGTGTAGACATTCTTAAAGCAGATGGAGAAGGGGTGTATGTTGATTTATCTTTGGCTGTTTTGACTGCTGTGGTTTAAATAAACTGGCCTCAAAATTACTTTATGTGGTATTAGCTTGGGTACAGAGAAGGCTTGAGTGAGAGAAGGTAACTACAGCTCCATGTAGCTGCAGCCACTTCCATTTAAAATCCCCTAAGACCACCTGCAATCTTTGCAGAACTGTTAAAGAACTTTAAGAAATCTTGTAATTCAATCTAGTTCCTGAGAGTCATTCTATTATGAAATCAAATTATGATTTCTACAGGGTCATACAAAACAAATCTGGAGAAGAGCCAAGGAAGACTCTGGGGAGAGCTAATTGTGGCCTTTCAGTGCTTAAATGGAGATTATAAAAAAGGTGGAAAGCAACTTTTTACATGGGCAGTTAGTGACGGGACAAGGGGGAACAATTTTAAATTTAAAGAGGGGAAATTTGTATTAGATGAAGAAAATTTCTACTCAGAGGGTGGTGAGGCACTAGAAAAGGCTGTCCAGAGAAGTTGTGGATGCCCCATCCCTGTAAGTATTCAAGGACAGGTTGAATGGGTCCTGACCACTCTGGTCTAGTGGAAGGTTTGGAAAGACAGGAAAAAAGGGTCATTTGTATTAGCTCTGTCTGTGTTACACACTGCAGTGCCATGTGGAGAGCTAAGAGCTGGCCAGGTTTTCAGCAGGCCAGGTTTCAATCATGTTTCAGCAAAAGGCTCCTTGCAGTTCCATAGGCAGCAGACTTACAGCCAGCACTGACACCTGCACAAAGCTACACTGCAGTACACAAACTCCCTCAGACTTGGTAAGGGGGCACTTGTCCAGAAAAACCAGCTCAACAACGAATCAGAAATGTAGCAAACATGAGCTTTGTCTGTTTCCTAAGCCGCATTCTTTTTGTGGAGATTTACCTCCGAGAATGCTAGTAATGCTGAAAAAAGGTTTTTGTTGAATCAAATCCACTTGAAAATCTGCATACTTTATTAACCTCATGTACTTTATTCATCCCAAAAAAACATCAATCACATTAATCTTGAGAGGGATTTTTATCCTTTGAAGATCATTGTCTATTTAGATATCTCATTGTGTACTGTCTAGAAATGGTTAGGACAAGTCTCTTTCATGTTCAAAGTTAGCAATTTGAAAAAAAAAATTTGTCTTTAGAACGCTTTAACACCATTAGGTGTCTGCAATATATCTGACCTCAGTGTCTCAAAAGCAGCAGAAATATGCAGGAGGCCACTTCTCTGACTAGCAAAGGACACTGAGGGAAAGACATAAGTCTCTTGGACATTTTGTTGGAGGGAAATGTGATTCAGAATTTCCAGCATCTACTGCCTATTTGTTTTAGAAACTTTAATCCCATGCATGGCAATAGTTTATATCTTAATTCTATTCTTCTATCAAAATTAGAGCACATATATATTTTCTATGAAAATAGAGCTATTGCTAATTCACACTGCATTGGACCTCCAAGACTGAAGGAAAGACTGGAAATACAGCCCTTCTGAGAAGTGTATATGCAGTATAAACAGTTTTGCAGAAGGAAGAAAATAAAGCAGTTGTAATCATACACTTTAAAAAGAAATACAGTAATTAAGAGGATAACAACAAAATATAGCAATTTTTTTTCTGAAAACGAACATAAATGGGACATTTACTAAAACTAAAGAAGTAGAAAATTGAAGGCTGATAAACGGAGTGCTTTTCTTGCCATGGAAAGCTTATTAACAAGGATTTCAGAACTATCCAAATTGATCATGAGTCTGATCAACATTTTGTATGATTTATTAAATTTTGAGGTTTTTCCAGACTCTAAATTGGTGGCTAAGCTGCAGAGAAATTGGAAATATATAATTTTGGAGCCTCTCCTTTCTGCATCTCCCAAGTAAGACTTCTCTAGAGTATTTGTACTTGATCACTGGAGTCGGGATGCTGCTTTATGTGACTATGCTTCATCAGGCCTGCCTATAAACACGAAGTAGAAAAGAATCACACAACAGGAAGAGAGATCAGAGTTTGAGAGGAATTATATATCACACTTGTCTACTACAGAGCAAACCCCCGAAGACATAGGAATTCTCCTTTTAGTGCAGAGATTAGGTTTAAGCATTCAGCAAACCTGAAATACTTTACAGCAACCCTGAAAAAGTAATTACCTTGAAGAAAAGACCTATTGAGTTCAACTCAAATTTAAAAAAACTTTGTTTGTAATAGGTCAAATACCTTTTCTCTGCCTTCAGTATATTTGAAGCTACCATTGAGATTTTTATGATTTTTCTGGTTTTATCAGAAGATTTTTTAACAATCACATCTAGATCTCTAAACTCAAATGACTTCAAAAGACTTCATGGATGTCTTCTTATGATCCAAATACAAAGCTTTAGGAGTCGTGTCTGAAAAATGTCATTCAAAATAGCACAGACACCACCAGACTTTTTGCACAAAAATTTGTACAGTTAGGATCTAACTTGCAAAGGTTCAAAGATCCCAAATGCTGTGTGCTTTATTCTAAATCAGTATGGAATAAGATCAATATCTTACTGATATTATACATGAGGATACTTCTCACAGTGGGTCACAAATGCAGTTAGTACTGTAACTACAGGCAAGAGGCCTTTTTCAGTTTGAGACTGGTTTACATTTGGAGACAAAGGCTTCATATCCTTGCCTATATTTTTATTTCCTTTAGTCATAGCTGTCCATGATATTTAAATGTGAAAAATTGCTTTTCACTTCTGTTGAACTCTTAGAACCAGTGAGTTGCATGGTGTAACAATTCCACAGGCTAATGACACATGCAGAAAGCTTGGTATTTTATCTCTTTGTGTCTCTCCATTCTGTATTTCTCATCACACTCTTAATTTTTCTTCTATCTTGAGAATGGGAGAAATTCTGGACCTACCCTAGCACTTTCAATAAGACAATGCTAGTACATGACTGGACTTCTTGACTTCATTCTTCTCTATCCATAAAAATTTAGGAAGTTAAATCAATTGGAGAAGATGATTTTTATAATATGCAGATTCAGCAAGGAATAAAAAAATTATTTTGTGTTTTAGTTTAGATCATCCATGTTAAAGAAGACTATTGCGGCCTGGAATTATATTTTGTGGCCTGGAGCATATTTTGTTTCAATACTGAATATTACCAGGATTATCAGTGATTTTATAAACGATTAAACATTTCATGTCACAACACATTTTTTATATATTGCTATATATTCAAAGGAGTTTTAGAAGTGTCATCAATTTATCTCTGTGGACAGTAAAAAAAATAATTGATGCATAAAGATTTTTCTTCATTGTCAACTCCCTTACCGTGATTTCAAATTCAGCCAATATTGATACAAGTATATGATAATAATAGTGGTATAACTAATTAAGGAATAATATTTTAAAATATTTTTTTCTTTAGAGATTTGCTCTTATGGATGATTATTCTTATTTAAGTACATTTTACATTACAAGATAGAATTTGAGATTTAATGACAGCAAACAGTGCCAGGTTAGAGCTTTTATATACGGTTGACTTAGACTGGAACACCAACCACCATCACGCATGTCGGCCTTCTTAAGTTTTATCAGTATTATGCAGCTGCTGCTTTTCCTGGAGAAAGTGCCAGCGAAACATAATGAGGTTACAGTGAACTCCAAAAAGCAAAAACTCTCAAAGCAAAATCATATAGCACTACTGCTGAAACCTCAGTCAGTCTTACTGCTTATTTACATAATATTACCCTAAAAGCTTTGCCTTGGGATTTTACTTTGAAAACTTGTCCTCTCTGGGGAGTCTTCACAACACCGCCTGTTTGTTTCTCTCTAGAATTTACACCACACTGATAAGTTTTAAGAAAGCCAAAATATGGGACTGTAGAAGCTTTTTCATCCTAGGCACAGCAATAAAGACAGCCTTGACTGACCACAGTTATGCCAGTCTAAGTGTATTTCCTCCTTCCTTTGGTAAGTAAGATGCCTGACTTCTGAGTTACTGCTTCTGCATTGAATGCACTGCTCAGCAGGTCTGTATTTACCAACCACAATAAACCAGTTTTACTGAGGTTAGATCCTAATTTCTGAAAGAACTGACTCCTCAACAGCTAGTTTGTATGCTGTTTGAATGAGGAGCACACCAGCTTGTTGCGCTGTGGTTTCATGTTGCTGTAACATTTGCAAATTGCTTGGTTGTACATCTTTCACCTTTCATTGCAGACACTGTTCTTATGAAAGCTTTAGGCACCTCATTGCTAAGGCCTGTGGGAGTCTAAAATCAGCAATAATTCCCACCCAGCAGAATTTATCTCTTCATCGCTTCTGAAGCAGTAGCAAATGTAGTGCTCCATTTTGCATAGTCATATCTAATTTGTTTGAGATATAAATAAACTTATTGATTCTAGGAGACTCCAAACTGGAAATTACTCCAGAACAGCATAGAGGTTTTGACTGTTTTATTGTTTTTTGACTGTTACTTGACTGTTTTATAATTTAAACACTTTTAATTGTGTGTGTGTATTGCTGTACACACACAGTTTTTAAATCTGCCAAGTAGATGGCTGGAGTAAGGCTGAGATGTACTCCTGGACAGATTTAATCTTATTCCAACTCTAGTGGTAACTTAATTCTGTTTATAGCAGTATAAACAGAATTGTGTCGTTATCTTTCTTACAGTTCATCGTAAGGACTTGAGATATTTAATAAATGAAGACAATGGTAAATTCCCCTCCCTCTTCCCAGATGATTTTGAATGTATTTTTTTCTCAGAAAATATGAATATTTCACAGTAGCGAGCATTTATCAGGTGTGATGCTGTAAATCAGTGAATTAACTATACCTTTCATGCAATTAAGCCTCCATCAGGAAACAATTTTACTTTTCTAGTTTGTCCATCATCACTTGCTTAATTTGAGATTCACTATCTTTTAAATACATCACTTTGCACATCAAGACAATTCCAGGTAGCTGCAATTTTACAGGTAACTTTCATAATTTTTACACTTCAAGTGTTTTCTGGTGCCTTTTTTTTTTTTCTGGCTATAAAATTTGCTTAATATCTTTTTCTGTGGAGAAGGGACTGCAAAAAACACATTTGGGAAAAGGGAACTGAGAAAATTTCTCAGACAAATTACTCTTGTAACAACAGCTAATGTTTACTTGTTTGTATGTCTGTGCAGTAAGGTCTAATTTTAGTTTTTATACTCGGCAATGTTGATGTTCCACTACTTTTTCATGAAATACAGATCAGTCTCTCCCATCTTTGTTGGATTCTAGTAGAAAAATCATTTTGATACCATTTCATTTCCACCATCAAAATTCGTTGTGAACACCATAGGAATTGAAATATTACAATTCTTCTGTTTACTTTGAGATAAGAAACCCATTACTGATCATTAGCTGTCATGTTTTTCAAATTTCTTAGGTTAATTAATATTCCCATGGTGCCAAGGTCACCAGCAAAAAATTATGGCTTGGTTTGTTGAAATTCAAGGGATTCATATCCCTTGAAAATGAAACTTGTTTCAAAAAATAAAAGATTTCACATTGATGTTAGACAGGTAGAATTCCTTATAACTCTTTTCATGTACTATTAGCGATGCAGGCATTAAAATAGAATTCCCATGAATAAGAAACTAGACAAAATTCTGATTTTATTTCAATTCAACACAATTTAAAGCTATATTTAAAGAAATATGCAATGCAGTAAAGCACAAGAAGAGAAAAAATTTCTAATCTACATTTGTAATGCATCATTCTATTGTACTGACTCTTTTGGCTTTTCATAGAAGGAAAGGTCTTATGATATAACAGCATTCTGGAGACCTGAACTAAATAAATTGAAAATTGATGCTGCAATTCAGTTCTTACAGGGCAAAGTAAAATCTCTGTTACCTCTGAAGACGTAGTTTTGTTATCATATTTGCATTTTTAGATTTGAGGTTTTTCAGTAATTCATATTCAGTGACAGAAATAATCTGTCATTATGATTTGATTTTTACTTCCGAGTTCATGGTCTTAATATCTTTTTCCAATTCTCCTACTCATTATTCATGTTGATTTTGTCATAGTTACCATCCTGAAGCCTGAAGTCAAATATTCAGTTAGCTTCTGGTCTGTACCTATAAAGTCTTAATCTCTAATCCACTGGCACTTCTTACTAGCTCAACTTCTCTTGTTTTATTTATGTTGCTAAATTACCTTTTACTGCTTGTTTTCATTTCCTTTGGAAGGTCTAACTCAGCTTGACTGCTGGAAATTCTCACTTTAACCCTTTGCTTTCTGGCCTCCCTAGATGTAGTTTTCTTTACTGTTTAACTCTTTTTTATAATTTGTCCTAGAATATCTCCCTATATCAAAAATATGATGGGAATATAAGTTAATCCATGCACACCCGGATCCCTTCAGCTAAACTTTAATCATCACATAAACCATGATTTTGAGATCATTTGTACTCTGGGTTAACAGATATAGCAGTATCTCTTTCCAACATATTTAGCTGACTTTACCCACAAAGATCTCACCTTCTTAGTTATGTCCCGTTAAATTTCCCCCCGCACATTGTGAAGCTTCTTATACAATTAGTTGTATTTATCCTTCTATTGAAACTGAATCAGTTTGTGATTCCATGGGCTAAAGATATGTACCTAATGACTTCCCCCATGCTCATTTAAAATAGAATCCACTCTTCTGTCTTTAAAAACCTTTTGTGCAGAAAGACATGAAAACTCAGCTAGGACTTTTTCTAACTAGGCTGAATTTTATCTGCTAAGAACTGAAGCCTGAGTACCTTATTATCCACTAGTTGTATTTAAAAGGTAGAAGTATCAAAAGAGTCTGATTCTTCCTACAATAAAATTCTGGTTTTCATAGCTTATAATTTTTTTATTCAGACTGGAATGTGGAGTTGAATTTTCCACACCAGGTGTCTGCCTCAGGCTAATCTTCCTCCTTATTGTAGCACTAGCAGCAAATCCAGATGAAAGGGTTGGGCAGATTCCTATGGAGTGAAGTCTGGCCCATTTTGATCACAAAAATTTCCCAAGAGCAAAGGGACTGGATCATTGGTATTCCTTTGTATAAATCTGGAGGTTGAGATTTTGAGTAATTTGTAAAAGGACACGAAATTCCCAAGCCCCCTTCTCTGTGGCCACTAAATGCACATCATACCAACAGAAAAATACGAGGAACATTTCATGATGAATTTCCCAGCATATTCAAGAGTTACATTAAGGTGCAGAAATGTGCTGTTGTAGACTTCAAGTTTTTCAACTTCTTGGTGGTCACCCTGAGGGTCAACAAGGTACTACTGCATGCCAGATTTTGTGATTATGCTGATACCCTACATTGTAACATTACTGTATTTTATGTACATAGTTGTAAAAGTTAATCCATTCTATTCCTGATTTTTTTGAGAAAATGCTACTTGCTAATACATAGGTAATTGCCTCAATAATTTTATATCTGGAATAGAGCACAAGAAGAAGAGGCAACAAGTCAGCCTTGGAGTAAAACCAAATATTACATGTGTGCTGGTTAAGTGAAAATCTCCAGTCAAGTGTGCTATTTGAGGCTGTGATCCTTTGAGTAATCTCTTGGTAAATAATTCATGATTTGTGTAAAAGGGGGCTGAACTGAATTTGCACCAAATATTTCTAATTTCCTGGTTTGTTTTTTTTTCCTATTTGATTTGTGCCTTGAAAAGCAGTATTAACCAAAGATTTTGTTTTGTGTTTTTACTACTCCTGTTACTCTTAATTTTTTAAATTCAGTTCTGTTTTCTTTAAAAGCTGGAGAAGTAAATCCTTTTAGCTATTGCTAATTGGATCCGGGTTTAGACTGCAAGTTTTAGGCATGAATGAACAGCACTTTGCATATGTCTACTACATGCAGGGTTACTGACCTGAAGGCACTCTTAAATTTACACAGGTCACTGAAGTCACTAATTTGTAGGGTGAAGTCTTGACTGTGAAGACTGGTCAAATAAATAGATTCTGCCTGTTACAAAAGTAGGATTTGACTCACTACTCCCTGCTGAATTCCTTGTAATCTCACACAAATGGTGAAAATGTAAATCTCATATACACTTGAATAAAACATTCCTTACCAGTCAGAAGTATTCAATTTTTTCCAGGAGGCCCGTGTGTGTACTGTGTATGGCATCAGAGCAGCATCATTTTGTATGGCATTTCTGTGAGGATGCAGTCTGTATCCTGGTGAAGAGGAGGAAAAGGAGTATTTTCAGACAGGTTGCTCATTTCATAGGGTTTCAGGTGAAATTCATCTGTTCACCCAGATTCCATCCAGGTTAAATTAATCTGGTTTTTTTCAGAAGTGCATTCCAGGACCTTTAGAGCAAAGTACACAAAATCCTCATTTGTAGGGTTTCTGTATGACTTAATCTGTGATTGACTTCTGCGTAAAGATGAATTATAGACATGATAGATGTGAGTCATGCAGCTGATATTGATCTAGGATAAAAACTCTCTGAAATGTTACATTTACCTATTTGAGATGTTTTTCCTTTCCCTGCTTAGTGACCAGTGGCATATGGAGGCAGCAGCAGCTCAATCCACATTTGGAAAAGTATAAGGGTAATTAATTGTATACTGATTTTCTAGAAATCTATAGACCACCCTGAACTGAAGCATTTCAGATCACATAAATCTGACAGAAATGTGAAATATGTTAAACCACACACAAATGTTTTAAAAACATGTTTTAAAAATATTATTAGGTGTTACTGCATTGGAAGGTATTTCAGCATTAACTTTATATATACTGGCTTTGGCTGATCTTGGTTGTACTTTTTTATAGGTTTTGACATTTTAATTTCCTGTCTTATTGTCATTTGTTAAGATTTTTGTTTTATTTTGCTAAATTTAAGTTTTTTACTTTTCCCTAAAAATTTGTGTAGTTATAAATGAACTACAGGCCTGTTCCATGCATATAATGGGAAATTCTTGATGTTTTCAGGACAAAGGATACACTTCAATCAGGCTTCAGAAACTGTTTCCTGTCTGTACAATGGGGTGGTTAAATTGCAGTCTTGTCAGAAATGCAATGTCACTTCTACATACATCTATGTCACTTCATAAATTTTAAAACAGAGCATTCCCTAGTGTGTAGGTAAGCAATTTTTATCTATATATATTAACAGACTATTGTCTGAAAAGTAGACAAGGTTTTCTAAATGATTATCAATAACCACCAGTTGCACAGGTCAGTAGTTGACCAACAGGCTAAATTGCTTGTCTGAAAAAATCATAAATAAGTACTGAAAAGGTAAGAAACTTAGGCTCTAGGCAGCATCTGGTATGGTTAAAGAAACCCAGGGTAAATGGACATGAAGTGTCATCTAGCAATCGTTCTGTCTCAGAGCAAGGAAATCAGCCTTTTTTGATTGTTCTTGATATGCATATCTTTTAAATTCCTCCTGTGATGTTGGCTTCAACACCTTCAAATGTAACTTTTTCCATTGCATAACTGCTATAATAGAATTCTTTATCCTTGAAGTTGGAATTTTCCTTGCTTGGAATGAAATCAATTATTTATTTTCCCAGATTCAATATATGTGAATAAAACTGATAATTTACCTCTTTAGTATTCTATTCTGCCCTCAGTTCTCTCTTTTATGGATGCTTTTTTTTTCAATCATTATTCACAAATCTTAGAATATTTTTTTGCCTTTTTTTTTGTCTTTGTCTGGAGTTCTCTTCTGCATTTCAGTGTGTTGAATCCATCTTATACTGACTTCACCTATACTAGATATGGACTCCCTTTCAATATACCCTAACAGTGACACTCAGGCCTCACAGGTGGCCATATATATCATTAATATTCATAGAAGTTAGATTTCTCCCTTTCTGATACAACATCTCATCTTTCTGAAGTCTCTCTGCCCAGCAAGGTTTTTATCCTTTCCTTGTGCATTTGATTTCTCCTTTCCATGTTTAGTACTATGTGCATTTCTATATTCAGATCTTTGTGGCTTCTCCATTTTTTTTTTCAAGATCAGCTTGAATTCCAGTTCTGCCTTTTGAAATGAAATCCTTCACAAGTTGTTGTCATTCATGAACTTTCTACATATACCTACATTATTAGTCAACTATTGAACAATATCAGGTCAGTCTTATGAAGGGCATTATGTAATATATTCTATCCATTCTCCAACAAGCTATTATCAAGCTTTCTGGGCAAGATTTTACAGCAGCTTTACTCAGACCATATTTTCCCAGTTGGTTTATGAGTGTCATGTGAATCTGACATCTATTACTTTCTCAGATCTTGTTATCCTGTCAAAGAAATTGAATTACATTGACATGAGTTATTCTTGACAAATTCATGTTGGTGCATTTTGTCTTTAGGTGAATACAAATTGATTGTTTAATAATTTGCTTCAGTTATCTTTCTATCAAAGAAAAGCTGACTCTTCTGTAGTTCCCTGTGTCCCTTTTAACCTCCCATGCATGTTCTCTGACTTTCTAGAACTTGTTCACCTTCCACAGACCTCTCTCATTTCTCCTGCACCTGTAAAGAAAGGCTTTGATTAACTCTATATGTACTTTGGGGTGATGCTTGTCAGGTCATAATGACTTGAATATATTCAAATTATTTAATTGATCATTACATTCTTAGGCTGGTGTTCCTATACCCTCATTAACAATAATTAAGTTAAGCATCTGGACACAGTCAGCTTTTTTGTGAAGACTGAACCACAGAAAGCTCTAAACATTTCATGCTTCCTTTAAAAGTTCATTAGTTGCTCAGTTTTCTCATTATATTTGTTTCTATTTTTCACTTTTATCTAATGTTTTATAGAATTTTCTTCCACGTAATTTATAATTGTAACATATGTTCCATGTTATATTTTCTTTATTTCTTCCCGTATACTTTTGCTATTCATTAGTCTTTAGTTTTAGTGAAGGTTTTCAGGATACTTATTTTTAGTAAGATTTTCCTTGGTTTTGATTCTCAAATGATTCATATTTCATTATCTCATTATTAAAAACTACTAATTCAAGCATATAAGGCATTCCTTATATTTTCTTACGACATGTAAAAGTTTTTATTGTGCTTTTCACATTGTCTTTTTCACAGACATAAATGCCTTATAAAATCAGTATTGAGAGACTCACATAGGAATCCGGTACTGCAGTCATACAAGGCCAACTCTCCTTTTTGTTACCTGGAGAACAAACAGAAGTGCTACTTTTGCTACAGATCAAGCCTGTCTGATGTCCTGATGAGAACATCAGCTCTGTGGAAGAGGCCAAGGCTCTTAAAGGAATATGGCACCAGAAGATGTGGAGTTTTCCCTGGTCTTGAAGAAATTAGAAAAAAAATCTAATTGCATTTGGAAAGGAGAGCTGGGCAGTGTGTTTTACAGTAAACTGTTTCTGGATAAAATAAAAATGATCTAAAGAGAAATATTGCTAGTTATAAATCCTGTTTTCCCTGCTTCAGCTGATGGCCTTAAGCATTAAGGTCTTTCCTGCATGCTTTTCATTTGACTCCTTTACTGTTCAGTTCCTAACCAGTAAGTGTCCCTAAAAATCAACCTTATCTTTTTAGAAAATATTTAAAAGCATAATTTTATCTCCAGTGAGGAAGTTCTGGCACCCCCATCCAGTAAAGAGGAAGCAACTTTGGAATTAGATATTTAATTGCCAGTTACCTTTAATTGCTTTATGTGGCTGAAGCTTTTTGGTACAGTCTGGAAAGAGATGCTGATGGTTAGATAGAGACTTATTATTTACTACTAGCAATCATTAGAATTCCATGTTCTATGCTTCACTTACATGCAGCTTTCTCCTTACATTGTTTGGACATGTTTGGTTTATCCTGACCCTGATGAATTTGGTGTACAAATTGCTTAACTGATCATGCACTATTCCAATCATCCCTAGTGAGAAAGTATTACTGAGGCTCTGCAAAGTCTAGAAAAACTGTAGATATGTATAAAAATAACCTATCCATGTTCACCTATGAGTATCTTTTCTGAAGGCTAAGGACTATTCTTCAAAAGTAATCAGAAAATAAAGGTCTTCTACTTTAAATATGGAAATTATGATCTATTAATTCTTGTGTCCTTTACAAGATCATTGGTTAGATTGGAGGTACATCAGATACAAATTTTTGGAAGCATCAGAATGTTTCAGTCTTTTCTCCTACCTTCCTCTAACATTTTGGGGCATTAAATTGTCGAGCCCATGTTTTGCCTGGGGAGACTAACATGCCAGCATTTCTCCAGACCCCACAGTTTGCTTTTAGCAGAAACATTAATACTACCAGATTGTCTCAATTTGTTGCTTAATATTTGCATTTCTGTCATCTGACTGACATGACTAGTGGGACTATTTTAATTAAGATATTATGTTTTTTTTCCCCAAAGGAGGAGCATTTGTCTTAGTCCAAAGCAAAACTTGAAACAGTTAAAAAATAAAAATACCACTCAAAAGCCTAATATGAGTAATTTCCTTGGCTCTGAAAGTATCAATCCATTTCCCTTTGCTTCCTTTCACACTAAAAACCCAGCTAAAATCTGAAAAAACACTCTTTTACACATTGCCTTACAAATAGCTGCTAGTCCCAATTTTCCTCAGATGTCCTTCTCATGCTCACTGGGCCATTAGCCTACCTTTCCCCAGGCTCACTACCAGCACAGCCCACCTGGATGTTTTGCAGCAGAGCCACAAGTACTTGGTTAACAGAAAGAGCCGTACTACAATGAGGCAGACACAAAAGGAAAAACAGGGAATGGCAGGACACAAAAATTTTCTTTTCTGTTTGAGTAACATTAATTAGACAAATCATCTTGTCACACTGATAGGATTACTTTTAGAGACTGCAAAAAAATATATATAATACATATTTATATATGTGTACTTGATTAAGTACATCAACAAAAGCCAAATAGGGCTTCTATCTTAAAGTCTGCATTTATTTATTTTCTTTTTTTTTTTTCCTTTTGGTTCAAAAGGTTTCTGTGTCCCTTTCACATGGAACATCCTGCAATGCTAACTTCTGGCACTGATGAGGTGCTTGGTTGTTCAGTGTTAGAAGAGGAATCTGGCACCAATACCTTGGCTAATATCTCAGTTATGTAACCTTGTGATTCCTGTTCTGAGTGTACATAGCATGATCTTTCTTTGATCAGAGTAATTTTGTCTAGAAGTCATGTTTATAAGTCATGCCCTGTACTTGCTCAGCAAAGGCATAGAAAATGCAAATGTATTTCTGAATAGCATATTTGGTTCATGGACCTGAGTGGTAGCACTGTATGGGGTGCCAGGCAGGCAGTATACTGGGAATCACAGACCACCCAAAGTGCCACTGAAGAGATCCTTTCTTCATGTAAAGGTAGGAGCTAATTGGTCTGAATCTGTTTAAAAATGGAGAAGGGCTGGTGGAAGTTGTACTAGTCAGAGGCTGTCTTGGGCATATCTGCCACAAATGAGAATTTCAATTCTTCCTGTAGTAAGGAAAAGGTTAACAAAACCTCTGCCTTGCCTGGAGGATGGACTTTGACCTATTCAGGACATTGGTTCAGAGAGTCCCCACAAAACATTCCTTAATAACAAAGGGGTCGAGGAAGGCTGGACACAATGAAGAAGGAAATCTTAAAGGCACAGGAGCAAGACATCCTTACGTACCAAAAGATGAACTGTTGGGGAAGAAGACCTTCCTGGCTGAGCAGGGAGCTTTTGCTGGAATTCAGGTGAAAATAGAATTTATGAACTCTGGAAGAAGGGACAGACAAGAATACAAGGATGCTGTTAGGTCATGGAGAGAGAAAACTAGAAAAGCAAAAACTCAGTTGGAACTCAACCTGGCCACTGCTGTGAAACACAATAAGAAGTGTTTATATAAAAAGACACTGACAACAAAAGGATAGCTGAGGAAAATCTCCATCCTATTTTGGATGTGGGGGAGAACACTGTAGCCACGGATGAGGAAAAGGCTGAGGTACTTAATGACATCTTTGCCTCAGTTTTTAACAGAAAGACTCCGAGCAGTCAGCCCCCTGAGCTGGTAGGCTGGGATGGGGAGCACATGTACCATCTGCTGTCGGGAGGAAGCAGTTAGTGAGCTGCTGAGTCACTCAGATACTCGTGAGACTGTTGGGCCGGATGGGATTCATCCAAGGGTACTGAGGGAGCTGGCAGAGGAGCTTGCCAAGCCACTTTACACCATTTATCATTGGTTGTGGTTAATTAGGGAGGTTCCAGAGGACTGGAGCTAAGCCAATGTGACACCCATCGACAGGAAGGGTCAGAAGGAGGATCCAGGAAGCTATCAGGCTCTCAGCCAGACCTTGATGCTGGGGAAGGCCACAGAGCAGATCATCCGGAGTACCATCATGCGACATGTACAGGACAACCAGAGGATCAGGCCCAGCCAGGATGGGTTTAGGAAAGGTGGGTCCTGCTGGACCAGCATGATCT